>APFE030686875.1:22173-48115 GCA_000404065.3 Pinus taeda | reverse complement strand
TAAATTACTAATAGTAATTTCTAAGCTCCAGGTTTATGATAACCCATGGTATTGACCCATGGTATTCATGTGAGCATAGACTATTTAAAGGGGAAATTCTATCTTAGATCCATCTTAATTCTGGGTCTACCAAGTGCTCAAGGGATAAATAGATTTCATCCCCCTAAGAGTGGTAGATGTGGAGTTAAGATGGATATAGGTTGGTTTTTATGATAATGAAGATATTAAATAGACTTAGGAAATTATATTGTAAAAACATCTTAAGGTGAGTGGTTAAAGCATAGACATTGGACAAGTATATTGGTATACTTCTGTTTTAAACTGAAACAAATCCAGGACTAAAAGGAATGGATTGATTGCACTAGTCATCATTCTATAACTTTCCAACATATGCTGGAGTAAACAGATTGTAATTTGGGTAAATTTTCTAATTGCAAACGGGAACATACTTGTGTATTGGCAGGGTGATTACGAGGTCCCTAGAAGTGGAGTAAACAGATTGTAATTTGGGTAATTTTTCTAAATGCAAACAGGAACATACTTGTGTATTGGCAGGGTGGTTATGAGGTCCCTAGAAGTGATGAATTTGAATTTTTCTTGGTTTTATATATAGTATTAGGTTTTTTCTCGTGCTTTCTGTGAATGGCACGGGTGAATTTTATCTTACACCCCTATCGATATGTAATTTCGGTAATTTTGATTTCAAAAGATATTTTAAAGAAATGCAATGATTTCATTTGTGTATTCAATCAACATAAGATTTTATAATTGAGTAAAATATTCGCCATGCCTGGTGAGAGATTCGCCAAAAAATTATATATACATATCATATTATTGATAAAATCGCCTTCCATTTTTCCTATATACCATGGAGATTCGCCCATTTATTATACATGTAAATTTAGGGGGGGTTCTTAAAATTTTCCCTGAAGGTCACCAAATTAGTACACTTGCTACATGGATATAATGACTGAGCTTGTAGAGACTAAGCCATCCTCTTTTGAGGAAGAAGTTGAGAAACCTGTGTGGGTTGATGCAATGGTGGAGGAATACAAATCCATTGTAAAGAACAGTGTTTGGGAAGTGGTCCCAAGTCCAACAGATAAATCATTTGTGGGTTCGAGATGTATCTTCAAAGTGAAGAATGCAACAAACGGAAGCATAGAAAAGTATAAGGCCATATTTGTGACCAAGGAGTACTCTTAATTTGAGGGGATTGAATATGAGGAGACCTTTTCTCCTATAGCAATATACTCATCAATTAGATCAATTCTTGCTATGGTTGCACGGATGGGGTGGAAGGTCTACCAAATGGATGTAAAAACAACATTCCTCAATGGAGTTATTGAGGAAGAGGTGTATATCGAGCAATCAGAAAGCTTCAAGACTTTTGATCGGAAGTCTCATGTGGGAAGACTCAAGTGAGCATTCATGTGCTTGGTACACCAAGATTGATAACTATCTCAAGGTTTGAGCTTCACCAAAAGTGAAGCGGATGCAAACCTCTATTATATCCTGGTAGAAGGTAAATTGTTGATTATTGTCTTATATGTTGATGACTTGATTTTAATTGGTTATGAGCAGTTGATCAAATATTGCAAGGAGGACCTTGCAAGCGAGTTTGAAATGAAGGACATGGGTCTCATGCACTACTTCCTCAGATTGGAAGTATGGCAAGGTGATGGGGAACTGTTTGTCTCTCAGGGAAAGTGTGTCAATGAGATACTTCAGAGGTTCTGCATGGACAGTTGCAAATCCATGGAGACACCTCTAGCGATGAACTAGGGGAAAGAGAATGCCACTTCGAGTGAGGAAGTGGATGCTACTGTTTACCGGCAGTTAGTGGGTTCACTAATCTATCTTACGAACACACAACCAGATGTGTGCTATGCATTCAACCAGTGAAATCAAGATATGGTTAGGCCAACCAAGTTATTTTGGAGGGTAGTTAAGCATGTTCTAAATTATCTCAGAGGCATTACCTAGTTTGGACAATGGTACAAACAGACAGAGGGAGTGAAGTTATGTGGCTTCACAGATGTAGATTAGGCAGGGAGTCCACCAGACTGAAAGAGTACATCAGATGGAATTTTCGATGTTGGGCATGCTATGTTCCTATAATAATAGGGATCATAATTTTGAATTGATTATGTTAAGTCTTGTAATAGTGCACATACCTTAGCCCACGGGGCTTTGGATTGATGGTGAATGGGTGCGCAGTTAAGGCACTCCTTGCGATAGGTCACCGGTTCAAATCCCCCGTGGGTACTTAGGTTAGTCTTAACTAGAAAAAAAAATTATTGCACATACCTTTGATTTTTTGCAAATGTTTTCCATATTAAAGATTAAAAAATGTAAAGAGGGTATGTCCTAAAAGAATTATCAAAGGACAAAAAGAATAAGAAGAGATCAAAAAAGTGAAAAACCATGAACCCCAAACAAAAACAGATCATGAAAGTGTGCAAATTCAAATTCCACTACTTTTTACTTCACTGTGCAAAATAATGGTTGTGTGCAGCTTGTCATAAATACCAAAACCCATGATAGTCAAATAGTTTAATCTTGACTAAATCATGCTTTAAATTTCATGTTTATAGATAGAGAATAAAGATCTAGCCAAACTGTTTAACCTTGGCAGACCAGTAGTTTGGTAGAGGAATAAAATGTGCTTAACGGCTTAATCTGAGCCATTGGAAGATATAAAGTTAGAATTACATAGTTTGATTTTCAAAAGAAAAAGGAAAGAAAGGGTCTGCTAGCCTAAATGCACCCAATAAAGTGAAGAAAAATGTTAGGGTAAGTAAAGGGTAGGTACAAGAATAGCTGCAGAAGTACAAGGTTATTAAAGCAAAGGCACATTTATCATGCTTAATCATATGTTTCAGTGTTCAGGAGTAGTTATGAAAGTGAAAGGATGTTCACAAGCTAATTTAAATAACTTCCCCTCATTTCATTTCACCCCCGACTACATACTTACTAATTTCCCCATTATCCCATCATTTCTTATGAATATACCATTTTCCCTCCATTTTGACCCTTCGCCCTTGGTTTCACACACTTCCCTAGCAAATTACCCTCCAAAGGTCATTTCCCAACCCAAAACCCCTCTTCCCTAGTGTGAAACCCATTCCCCTTTGAAAAAATCATTTTCCCCTTATTAATTTCCGTATTTTATCTAAAAAACCCATAAAACGCCCATTGTCCTAAGTTTGAATTCCCCCTCCACATTACTTAATTAACTCTGCCATATCATATTTCACCTAAAAAACCCATAAAACCCCTTTATTCTAAGTTTTGTTGCCCCCCCCTGTATTATTTAATTAACTTCGTCATTCACATTTTTCCCAACATAAACCTATTTAACCCACCACCCTCGATGTAGTTAACAAACCCCGCCACATTTAAACCCTAGTCCCACTTTATTAAACCCACTTATATTTAACCTCGCCTTATTCATTAATTAATTACAGTTAAGTGTGATTAATCCCCCTGGGCCCCGCAAATCTCCGCCCTTATCCCCTCTGTGCATTTCCACTGCGTGATAGCCATTAGATCTTGCACCCCCAAATCTAACGGCGCGCATCCATATCGTGTTCAGTCTCTTTCCTACTTTACCAGCCCGAGAGCACGTGAGATTCTTGGTTTTACTCGGGCCCCTTTCGGTTACATGGCAGCTCTAGGTGAACTCGCGTGCTCTCAAGGAAATACCGTCTGATTTCCAAAAGCTATGCGATGGCCCCTAAAACCGCCTCCCTGCATAAAATGAAACCACCCACTGTTCACTTATATAAATTCCACACCAAATGTGACCATTACCCGTTAAAAGGCCGAAGACCCTCATTTTCACTCTTTTCTCTCATTCAAACTGTGAAAGTTGCCTAAGTCTTCTTGCGCCACCCTGAGCCTCTACAACTAAATTTGACCGCCGATTACCTTCTGAACATGCTCTAGACTCTGTACACAGACATCTCAGTACAATAAAGCCATTCATTGCCTTCCCCGCAGGCATATGCTTTATTAATAATTGTTGTATGTTGCAGGTAATTAGAAGGCCAGGAGATTGGACAAACAAGTTTTGATACTAGTCACAAGACTTGTTTGCTCCAGATTCTTAAGAAATGTATTCAAAGGCTTCATTGAGAAGGATTTTTGTGTACAAAGAGAAAATCAAGTTTAGAACAACAACAGAGCAAAAGGAAACAATGTACACAAGTAAATGTTAAAACAGAGATGAAATCGTTTTCACCAGCACAGCAAAAGATTCTTACAAACTACTCTCCAAGAAACATTTTTTATTTTACATGTGTCTTTTAGTAAAAATCATTTTTACTAAAAACACAGAAGCATGAAAGAGTGAGTAAGATTTACAGTAAAAAATTAAAATGAAAGCAGGTGACAAAGCATACAATTAAAAGACTAAACAGAGGAGGCAGATGAAAGGTCATAAGTAAATATGACATCCAACATGAAGACCAAACAGCCAAGCAACTTAAAGGGCAAAAGATCAAAGACTAAAAGACAACATAACCTAAATAACAGGGACATCAAACAACAGTTCAATAGCTATCTCTATCTTCTTGCATGAAGATATTTCTTTTTCCTAGATTAGTTCTCAATGCAGTTTGAGATATTTTGTAAGTTCTTTTGTATAAATACTTCATAGTTCGAAGTATTGAGGGTGGATTTTTAAATGTTGTTATATATGACTGATCTACTACCTAAGGATTATTGTACCAAATTCCAGTTGAAAGACAGGACAAGTTATAAATAAACTTCTCTATAGCATTCATGTGTTGAGCTATCTTAGTGAAGTACAAATTTCATCTTGTTTATGTTCTTTTTCTAAATGTTTCATAAACTTAAATGTTATCCAAATTTGAATGAATTAAACTGGAAATATAACTCAAAACTTGTTTAAGTAGACTCTGTTTTGCAAAATTGATCATTTATATGTTTCTTCTGATATTTGGATTTGAGAACCCTTAATTGCTCTCCCATCCATTGACCTCTTGCATTTCTTTTCATAATCCATTTTAAGGAATCCTTGATTGCTCCTTGATCCCAATTGGAAATAATTTCACCATCCAGCCTTTGAGATCTGATAGTGCTCACCTATCTTTCCTTGTAACATGTTCTTTATGGTTTTTTGTTGTTCTGTTTTCAAACCCTGATTGACTCCATAGCCCAATGGAAAATAATCATTCATCTATCCATCTAAGTGATCCCACCACCCAAATTCAAATAAAAACCTAAGCACAACCATAACTAGCCTAAAATAAATAACTAAATAAAGTTAAATAAAAAAGAGAGAGACGTTTCTGAGACTAGGAAGGCTAAATCTTGATCTCAAAAGTAGGTTTGTGGTTACCTCAGTGATTTCTTTCTTTGACCTTGAGAAATTTCTGAGTGATAAAATAATGGCGACCATACTGGGACTCAAACATTTTCTTCAAAATGATTATACAAAGATTAGATAAGATCTATGATGGTGGACAGTGATCAGACACACAAAGGTTAAAATCATCCACCTGGCGACTCCAACGCCAAATCAATTTCATAATCAAGACTCCACTGGAGGAATGAACCTGAAAGAAAAATATGGAAAGATCAGGCTTCTAACTTGGATTGTTATCCAAGACAACATGTTCTTTCTCATCAAGAAGGTTTTTCAATGTATATTGTATTTTAGAGAAGATCTTAAATTAATTGTTTATTATTTTCCTTTGAAGATTGTAAATATATATTCTCCTTATCCATTTGAGCAGTTTTCTTCTGAATCTTATGATGATCATTTTCCGATTGAGAAGCCTCAAACAATTAAGACTAATCTTACAATCCCTGTACATATTCTTGTACCTTGTAAAGTTCCTAATAGATATAAGCCCCTCATATTACCTCCTATACTCCATGATTTCCCTGATAATTATTACAAATATCTCCACAATTTTGATGGAGAGAATGGTATCATGCCCAAAAACATATACTAGGCTTTGAGAATTATCTAGACCTATTTGAGATTGATGAAGATGACGTTAAAATCAGACCTTTTGCTCTTCCTTTGCAAAGTAAAGTAAAGAGTTGGTTCAAGAATCTACCTATTGCAAGCATCTCAAATTTCCAGCAGTTTGTTAAAATTTTCCTTGATAGATGGATAATCAAAGTCAATATTTTTGTGATCATGGAATAATATAATCAATTGAAAAGGCAACCAAATGAAACAATACAACAATTTTCTGACAGATTTAATCAAATCTATTATTCAATGCCATCAAATATAAGACCTCTTCTTGATTCAACTCTCTTGCATTATCCAAAAGCATTTGATCCAGAAATAGAATTTCAGTTAAGAGAAAGAAACCCAACTCTTGAACAGATGTAGAACATTGCAGTAGATGTAGAATTTAATCTACAAATTAGAAAAGAAAAGTTGAAAGCAGAAGCAGAGAAGAAGAACATTGCAGAGGTAAAATTCGACATTTTGGTAAGAAAAATAAAGGAAAGGATACAGAAGATCACCATGAAGATAAATTTTTTGTTCAAAATCACCATGACCTATTTATTGCACAAAAAGAAGGGGTTGATAGCCATGAATAAACTCTTGCTAATTCCAACTACCATAGATCAGAAAATGGATTTACAGATCAATATGTGGAAGAGGAATCTACTGATTTAACGTGTATGTTTGATGACATTCCTTCTTTTAATGATTTGCCTAAGTATGATCAGTATGATGATAATTATGTTCTTCAAACTCAAGCTAGCTTTACAGAGCAATCAGAAACTAGTTTGGAGGATGAGGAAATTCAATTTCAGCAAATTAAATATAGTGATCAACCTATACATATCAGATATGAGAATGAGAAAGGATGTGTAGAAAATTTGGAAATAAGTGAAGGTTCTTTGCCTCTTTGTTTAGCTTCATTTCAGTTCATCAGAGAAAACTTTACAGTAATAAAAAATCAACAGTCTTTAGGTATTGATATTGACAACAAAGAAGACCATGAAAATCTTAATCAGGATTCTTTGGTTTCACAATTACAGTTATCAAATTTCATTGAAACCCCTGATCAAATGACACAAGAAAGTTCTATACCACTATGCTTTGTATCATTTCAGGTTTTAAAGGAAATGTGGTATAAAGTCTCCAAAGAAAAGGATGAGCAGCTTGTAGAAATCTATGAAGTTCCATTCAAACCTATATGCAATAAGTTGCAGCAATCCTTCCAAGTTTTTTATGATCCAATAGTTAATATATTAGATGATGGATGCAATCAAAATTTTTCTCCATTAACTAACTATGAGATTTAGGATCAAGATGATAAAGGTTTCATCAGTCAAACATTTCAATCAGTAGAAATATCATCACATAGCTTATTTGAAAATATGCAGGGTGATAAAGATGAAAAGGACATTTCAGTTTCATGGCATAGAGGCCATCAAGAACAATTGTACAGTTGCTTAAATGAGTTGAACAATAGTGTATATATTTTGGAAGATCCTTTTGCATAGCTTTTAGGGTCAACAAAGGAAATCAAGTATTTCCTTATATTCTCATTTGTTGACAAGGTTATATTGGGTTGTAGAACTTCAGTTTTAATCACAAACAAGCACAAGTAGCAAAATCCACCAATGTATATGATTCTTGAATGGTTGCATTGGCTGTTTCATTTTACCTAACCAGTAGTTGGACATCTGATTAGAGTAAATAGGTGGGATTTCAGTTTGAATAAATTCAATTTTCAGCAGCAAGTTTATTTCAGTTTTCAGCGAATATTGAAATAATTCATTAATATTTAAGACCGAGAAGAAAGCCCTTAGGTCTTGGTGATCTATTAGTTTGTTTTGAGGTTAGCAATACCTTCTTTCAATTTCATATCATATTTCAGTTTGCAGAAAACGTTGTGATTTCAGTTCAAGATTTTCAGTCACAGAGATTATATAACAAAGCAGGTACAGGCTTGGGATTGGCCTAATGGATTAGGCCACTAGTCAACGGTGTTCTTGACATTTCACCAGGAAATGCCATCCCTATGTGGAGACACTGTTAGGTTCCTATAATAATAGGGATCATAATTTTGAATTGACTATGTTAAGTCTTGTAATATTGCACATACCTTTACTTTTCTGCAAATGTTTTCCATATTAAAGGTTAACAAATGTAAAGAGGGTATGTCCTAAAAGAAGTATCAAAAGACAAAAAGAATAAGAAGAGATAAAAAAGTGAAAAAACATGAACCCCAAACAAAAATAGATCATGAAAATGTGCAAATTCAAATGTCGCTACTTTTTACTCGATTGTGCAAAATAATGGTTGTGTGGAGCTTATCATAAATGCCACAACCCATGATAGTAAAATAGCTTAATATTGACTAAATCATGCTTTAAATTTCATGTTTATAGATAGAAATAAAGATCTGGCCAAACTGTTTAACCTTGGCAGCTCAATAGTTAGGTAGAGGAATAAAATGTGTTCAACAGCTTAATCTGAGCCTTTGGAAGATATAAAGTTAGAATTACACAGTTTTCTTTTCAAAAGAAAAAGGAAAGAAGGGGTCTGCTAGCCTAAATGCACCCAATAAAGTGAAGAAAAAATGTTAGGTTAAGTAAAGGGTGGGTACAAGAAAGGTTGCAGAAGTACAAGATTGTTAAAGCAAAAGCACATTTATCATGCTTAATCATATGTTTCAATGTGCAGGAACAGTTGTGAAAGTGAAAGGATATTCACAAGCTAATTTAAATAACTTCCCCTCATTTCATTTCACCCCCCACTACATACTTACTAGTTTCCCATTATCCCATCATTTCTTATGAATATACCATTTTCCCTCCATTTTGACCCTTACCTCTTGGTTTCACACATTTCCTTAGCAAATTACCCTCCAAAGGTCATTTCCCAACCCAAAACCCCTTTTCCCTAGTGTGAAATCCATTCTCCTTGGAAAAAATCATTTTCCCCTTATTAATTTCCTCATTTTATCTAAAAAAACCCATAAAGACCCCCTTGTCCTAAGTTTAAATTCCCCCTCCCCATTACTTAATTAATTCTGCCATACCATATTTCGCCTAAAAAACCCATAAAACCCCTTTATTCTATGTTTTGTTTCCCCTCGTATTATTTAATTAACTTTGTCATTCACATTTTTCCCGACATAAACCCGTTTAACCCACCACCCTTGATGCAATTAACAAACCCTGCCACATTTAAACCTTGGTCCTACTTTATTAAACCAACTTATATTTAACCCCGCCTTATTCATTAATTAATTACAGTTAAGTGTAATTAATCCCCCTGGGCCCTGCAAATCTTCTCCCTTATTCCCTCCATGCATTTTTACCGCGCGACAACCATTAGATCTTGCACCCCCAGATCTAACGGTATGCATCCATATCGCGTTGATTCTCTTTCCTAGCTTTACCAGCCCGAGAGCATGCGAGATTCATGGTTTTTCTTTGGCCCCTTTTGGTTACATGGAAACTCTAGGTGAAATCATGTGTTGTCAAGGAAATACCGCCCGACTGCCAAAAGCAGTGCGATGGCCCCTGAAACCGCTTCCCCACGTAAAATGAAACCACCCATTGTTCATTTATATAAATTCCACCCCAAATGTGACAGTTACCCATTAAAAGGCCGAAGATGCTCATTTTCACTCTTTTCGCTCATTCAAATTGTGAAAGTTGCCTAAGCCTTCTTGCACCACCCTAAGCCTCTACAACCGAATTTGAACACCAATTACCTTCTGAACACGCTCCAGACTCCGTTCGCAAACATCTCAATTCAATAAAGCAATTCATTGCCTTCCCCGCAGACCTATGCTTTATTAATAATTGTTGTATTTTGCAGGTAATTAGAAGGCCAGGAGGTTGGAAAAACAAGTTTTGATACTAGTCACAAAACATGTTTTCTCTGGATTCTCAGGAAATGTATTCAAAGACTTCATTGAGTAGGAGTTTTGTGTACAAAGAGAAAATCAAGTTTAGTACAGCGGTAGCGCAGAAGGAAACAATTTACACAAGTAAATGTGAAAACAGAGATAAAATCATTTTCACCAACACAACAAAAGATTCTTACAAACTACTCTCCAAGGAATACATGTGTCTTTTAGTAAAAATCATTTTTACTAAAAACACAGAAGCATGAAAGAGTGAGTAATATTTACAATAAAAAGTAAAAATGGAAGCAGGTGACAGAGCATACAGTTAAAAGACTAAACAGAGGAGGCAGATGAAATGTCATAAGTAAATATGACATCCAGCGTGAAGACCAAATAGCCAAGCAGCTTAAAGGGCAAAAGATTAAAGACTAAAAGACAACAGAACCTGAATAACAGGGACAGCAAACAATAGTTCAATAGCTATCTCTATCTTCTTGCATGAAGATATTTCTTTTTACTAGATTGGTTCTCAATGCATTTTGAGATATTTTGTAAGTTTTTTTGTATAAATACTTCATAGTTCGAAGTATTGAGGGTGGATTTTTGAATATTGTTATAGCTAACTGATCTACTACCTAAGGGTTATTGTACCAATTTCCAATTAATAGACAGAACAAGTTATAAAGAAACTTCTTTACAGGATTCACGTGTTGAGCTATCTCAGTGAAGTACAAATTTCATCTTGTTTATGTTCTTTTTCTAAGTGTTTCATAAACTTAAATGTTATCCAAATTTGAATGAATTAAACTGGAAATATAACTCGAAACTTCTTTGAATACACCTGTTTTTCGCAGTTGATCATTTATATGTTTTCTTCTCATATCCGGATTTGAGAACCCTTAATTGCTCTCCCACCCCATTGACCTCTTGCATTTCTTTTCATAATCCGGTTTAAAGAATCCTTGACTGCTCCTTGATCCCGATTGAAAATCATCTCACCATCCAGCCTTTGAGATCTAATATTGCTCACCTATCTTCCCTTGTAACATTTTCTTTATGGTTTTTTTTGTTCTGTTTTTAAACCCTGATTGACAATCTAAGTAAGTGATTCCACCACCCAAATTCAAATCAAAACCCAAGCACAATCATAACTAACCTAAAATCAAATAACTAAACAAAGTTAAATCAAAAAGAGATAGCCCTCTCTGAGATTAGGAAAGCTAGATCATGATCTCAAAAGTAGGTTTGTGGTTACCTCGGTGATTTCTTTCTTTAACCTTGAGAAATATCTGAGTGATAACAAGGCCCGTAGAAGTTTCTTGGTACAACAGGAAGCAAAGATCTGTGGCACTCAACTCAACAGAAGAAAAATACATGGTTTTTATTCAAGCAGCATCTGAGGTGATCTGAATGACAAAGATACTTGTTGGATTGTTTAGTCAAATGATGGATCCAACTGTGATCTACTGTGATAACCAAAGTTGCATCAAGCTCTCTTAAAATCATGTTTTTCACGATCGATCCCAGCATATAGATATTTGGTATCACTATTTACGGGATTGTGTGCAGAGGCAAATAATGTTGTTGCAGTACATTCTGACAAAGGAATAAGATGTTGATATTTTGACAAAGGACTTGTCAAGGGAGAAGTTCGAGTTCCACAGGTGTAGGATAGGGGTGGTTGATAATCCCTTTCTTGTTGAGAGGGAGTGTTGAAAAATACAACAAGAAAATCTCAATTTGATTTTTCCTTGATTAAATTAAGAAAATTCGAATTTCCACATCAACAGACAACTTGGATGATGTTAACTTGTGTGACATGGCTTGTGTCACCCATTTTACTCAGTAAATTCGAGTTGGAGGAGTTAGAGTTCAGTTTTGCATGTGCGAATGATAATTTGTAGAAATCAAGGTCAATTATCTGAAGTTGTTTTCAATTAAACTAGTTCCAACATTTGGAGGAACTAGTGGGAAGTCAGTTAAGCAGTGGGACTTCAGTGGAATTCAATGATCCAATTAACTTATCAATGAACCCAAAATAGCTAATGCATGCAAAGAATTCGAGTTACCCAATTGAGGTGGAGATTCCAAGGTAGTGTAACATTAGTTGTAGACTAGTCTTGAGTGTACAAGTTTTGCTTGCAATCAGATGATCAACCTAAAGTAATTGCACAATTCAATTGAAGGAATTTCTTAAATAATAGGAGTTAATTCCTCAAGGAACATCGCAAAGAAATAGGAGCTCAAGCTGAGGGAAAATTTGACTAACTCTGAGTGAGAGACCTTCATTGAGCAAAGAGATAGGTTGTGCACTTGTAAAGTGAGCTCAATTGAGAAAAGCAATTGTAATACATCTCTATTTCATTTTATTAATGCAAGAGGCGTTGGAGTTTTTAGCAGATTGTTTTCCCCATATAAAAATGCTTGTTGCATGTGTGTTATTTCTTCTTACATGTCTGAAATTGTTGTTCTAAATTATGAATTAATGTCTGCAGAGTAGTGGTGTAGATCTGTGCCTTATGATTTTTATTAAAACTTCATGAGCATTTGCAAACAATTGGGACAATTTAAACGTTAATAAAGTCATAATTGTAGTTATGTCTTTATTCACAACTTTAATGGCAAAATAAAGATGTCATTTTACCACCCAATGTGTAACCAAGACATTAAATGTTGCTCTATGTTGCTTACATGAAGAATCCTTAATAAGATTAAATTGTGTTTATATGTGCTAGCAAAGGTATTGGTGGTGTTTATTGTCATAGAAGATTATGTCAAGTGAGAAGGAAAGTCAATTTGTGGACTTCTTAGTATAAAATTGTACTTTCAAATCTCATACAAATAAATATTCAACATGTTTATTGTATTTCAACATCAACATTCAAGTGATGCAATGATTGATGATATGTGTAACACAAATTATAATCACATAATTGAAATATTATGTTATGGAGGAAGCATTTTTGTGTGGAAGGTATATGTAAACTATTATCAAAGATAAACTAATAAAAAACACTTAAAGAAAAAAGGGAAAAATAACATGGATTAGAGGTCCTCTAACTATAAAGTCCAAATTCTCTTCCAAGATGTGTTATAATGTGCAAAAGCAAATGTAATTGTGTAATGGAGACACTCCATGCTTTGTGAGGCAAGGTGGTAAGTTCTACTAACTATTTTAAATTGTATAATTATTTAAGATTCTAAGAATTTAAGAGGATACAAAGTGAGTTATGCATTGCAATTTAAATATTTTAAGAATTGGTTCTTTTTTGGTGATTTAGAATACGGGGAGGGAAATTGTCTTTTTTAATTGAAATCTAGCAAGAATCATTTTGTATCTGATGAAACTGTAAATTTTCAAAAAGAGCCAATTTTTAAATCATTTTGACAATGATGCATAAGAGGCTAAATGTTTTACAAATTCATTCTTTTCTAGTTTACCATCATTGGACTACAACAAGTAAGCTGTATCAAAATTGCATTTTCATCATAATCTAAATATTTTACAAATTGGCTCTTTAATGATGGTTTGAAATAAGGGGAAGATAAATTGGAATTTTTGGCGAAATTATAAATGTTAAAAAAAGGCAATTGATAGACATTTAGACCATATATGAGAAGACGTTAAAATTGCACAATCCAGTTGCACTAGGGGTATTTGATGGTGGAAAATCTATTTTTTGGTTTAAAAAATAATTTCTTTCATCCAAAGTCACAATTTCAACAAACCCAAATAATCAAATACAAAGTGAGCTATGCAACGTAGTCTAAATGTTCTATGAATTGACTCCTTTCCAATGCCTCAAAAGAAGAGGAAGGAAGAACAATGTTTTCCCACTTAAACTCTAACAAAAATCATTCTAGACTAATGAAAATGTAAATATCAAAAAAAAAACTAATCCTTAATTCTTAACATGTTTAGAATACAATTGATAGAAGACAGCTAAACATTCTATGAATCTAAGGTTTTTCAATTCACCATTACTAAGTAATTTTTGTTGCTGTTGCAATTTCATCATAGTTTAAACATTTCATGAGTTGGTTATTTTCAATGGTTCAAAATAAAGGAAAGAGAAATCAATATTTTTTAGCCTAAAATCTAATTAGAATCATTTTGAATTGAAATGGAATTATAAATATCATATATACAACATATCATATGATATTATAAATATCATACATACAACATTTAGAATATAATGTACAAAAAAATCTATACATTATAGGAATTTCATTTTTTCTAATTTATCATCACTAGAATTCAATTGAATAAATACCAAATATTAAAAATATTTAAGGACTTCAGTGGGATTTAGTCCCTGTTGAATCTTAGATTCAAACTTCATGGAAAGGGTTGACAATGGAAGCCACTTTTTAGGGCATTAAACTTTCCCAAATAACATCCAAACTGGAGAGAGTTTCACATAATTTTAATAATAATTCTTCAATAATAAATAAGTTAACCCAGAACTAGACTTAACATAGTTAAAATAAATAAAAAGAAGAGAATAAAAACTCTTTTTATTTAACCAAAAAAAACATGGATTTAAATTACAATTATCACAAAAATTAATTAACCAAATTTAAATAATATTGCAAAAAAAGGGTCAAAATCATAAATCACATTTCCAGTTTTGAAATTTAGTTGCGCACAAATCCTAGAATGTTGGGGAAACAAAAAAACAATTCATTTTAGAATGTGAGGCCTTCAAAGACAATAGGGAAAGTTATGTAGATATGTTGGCAGCTAGCTCTTGGGATAATCTATTTAGCCGTTAGCATTTACTTTGAAACTTCACAGATGAAAAAGTAATCTGTCCTATAAACTATCTTTAGGCTCATTAAAATAATTCATTTCTTCTTCTTTCCTAGCGCTAAGGAGAAATCATTGCACCCAACTCATTTATGACGACCCATGTCATTGCACCCAACTCATTTATGACGACCCATGGTGGTGACACATGTTAGTTGGATATTGGTGATTGATGTACCATGGGGCAATGTCAAGCTGTATATTGAGTCAAACTTGAACCGAGAATCTTCCATACATGGACCTTGTTGGTCGTAGATTACATGGACCTTCTTGTTGGACCGTGTTGTGGTTGTAATGTTAGCTTGTCGTTATCGTAAGCAGAGTTTTGTTGCAATTGCATTATGGCCTGGTCACAGTCACAAACAATAGGCATAATTATTGGGCATCGCTCTCTTGCATCTGGGCTCGGATCGAACGTCTTATGTATTAATCATCCAACTGGAAGAAACCTCGAGAAAAAGACTGTTGGTTAATCTTGGATGAGTAAGGATGATCACAGTGGTTCAAGTTTTTGGAGACAAAAATAACATTTTACGATACCGGAAAGGTCATAATCGGCTGCTTGAATCTTGCAAGCATTGTGCAATTGTGTTTTTAGCAGAGTGTACAACTCCATGGCTTGAAGTAAGCTGCAGTTGAAAAACTCTCTTTATTTGTAACTCCACTTTCTCATTCCAAATTGTAAAAGAGCAACAGTAATTCATGACTGGCTTATCCAACCAAAATCATTTGCAATATTTTACTTGTGAAGCCGCTTTCTTGTTACTGGAAATGTTTATGTAATTCACTCTTGTTTTACTTTTGCTGGTGGACAAATTTAGGGAGGGGTAACGGAGAGGAGAGGTTAATTAATTGTGCAGGTAAGCCACCCACCCATCCACTGGCAGCCCAGATTTCGCTAATGATTTTTTGTTGGGTTTAATGCAGCCTGCAAGAAACCTACCTAACTTCCTACCAGCATACTTTTAACCTGAGAATTTCTCGGATTATTGCTGACTACTGGGAGAAATGTCAGAAGGCAGAGACAGGTAGATCCATCCATATATAATCACTAGAAATGCATTCCCCCCTGCCAAGAAAACGCATTTCATAGCATACTTTAAAGTGTTTCAGATGCTCTGAACACAACTACTATTTTGGGCTTTCTTCTGATTGAAGCCTTAGCATTACATTACATTATCAATAGTGTCCCACAGTTGTGAGTTGCTTTCACCCCAATCCCACCGATCTTATTTTATTGGATAACATAAAAAACATTTAACAAGTCAGATTGACTTGTCACATTTCCATGTCCTTCGTCTTCAGTGGGCCATGTTCAAACGGTCCATGCGTCCAGTTCAAGCAAGCTGCAACCCACTATAACTTTTACTTGGCGCCGTAGATAAAGCCAGGGCAGTCCAACAGCTTTTAGAATCCACTAATGATCAGAGTTGGATAACGATCCAACGTTTTTGGCCTTATTCTGACCAGATATTACCAGAATCCGGCGAACCAAATCTGGGATAAAACATGTTGTAATTAACTTAAAAGAGTGCTGAAAATAGCACAGATGGTTATAGATTCGTCGAAAACCCCTAAGAAAGACAAATTTTGTAACGATACACAAGTGTAATTGTCTTATTTAAGCAATAAAATCGCCTAACCAGAAAAAGGTGAAAAGTGGTCGAGACTGCGCTGAAAAGTTAGTAGTTTATCCTACTCCCATCTTCTTTTAAAAAATTCTTAGAATTATGTTTGATCAGTAAGACCAGCTGCCTCATAGTACTGAAACCATGCTGCCTTCAGGGGATTGGGTTCCTCTACTACATGCCACAGAATTGATTTACTTCCAAACAGAAAGTTCTATGCACAAAGATTATATCCTCTCATGTATGCAACTTCATTAATAACAAGTTATTAGGATGAAAAACTAACGATGGTGGGTAGCTTGCCAAAGACTCCTGATTTTCTCTTTATGTTAAGAGGATTCAATAGTTCTATATGATGAAGGAAAAAAGCAGACTGTTGAAACTTGCTAGCAAGGAACAAAAGAGGAGAAGAATTTCCTTTTTATCATCCCATTTTGTTCATGAAACAAGGAGAAACGTCCCAAGGGCTTATCAGAAGGATGTGAACTCAGCCACTTATACTTATATTTCTGAAGATAGAACTGTACATACTCGTTGCTTCCGAGTATATTTATGGCAAATGAAGCTGAGGTCATTGCAAATCAAAAGATCAAAATGCCCAAGAAAGAAATTTTACAGATAGGCCTCAGTAACTAAGCGTCTGTCCTTCAATTAAAGAAAATGCATCCACAAGATGCTGCTTACATGATCCATTAGAGCTTTTAAAATCTTTTAGAAGGGTTGTTCTGTCCAGCTGGCATAAAACTTAAAGTTACAAACGCTTCAAAAGGCAGTAAACCCATTTGTTTGGATGATAAGATCCCAACATGACTTTTCTATTGAATTTACATCCCAAAACTGGTCACACAAAAGACCAATTCAAGAACATGAAAGCTATGCAATGAATAACGTCTTCATCATTAAGTACCTTCCACGCTATAGCTCGATCATATGAAACAGGCCTGCCCATACTAGAAATGCATATTCCAGAGGGCAGATAAGCATAGCCCTGTCATAAACAAAATGAATTAGTTATACCATGGATACTTGCAAACAAGCCAAACTTTAACAAGTCCTGCCTAAGGTGGGTCCCGTGTAAGGCAGCAGCACAATCTCAAAGGAAGCATTACCTGCTGCATAATTTGCGTAAAATCTGAGCACAGCCTCTTGCGACCATTCTCATCAAGTATTTTTTCCAATGATATATCTTGCAGAGCAACCAAGGTTGTCTCCAGCATATCAAGCCCTGCCTGATTTGCAAATGTGAAAACTGGCAATGGCTGCAAGTCAAAAGCATAGTACAATATTAAAATGTGATACATGGCCAGTAAGCCATGCCTCAGATTTCATTGGCCATGTACATTTTGCAATTGGCTTCAGGGACTACAATGTTTGTGCATACAAAAGCTCAATGGATATTAGATTCATGACCACTAGATGGAAAGATTCAATCCTCTCAGAGTTAGTTTTATCAATCAGCAAAAGGAGAGAGACATGCAAATTTTTAGTATCTTATTCCCTCTTTGTGTCGTGCATACCTTCCAGGAACAACACATGATTCCATCTGAATGGTGCCACAGGAGTTTCAACACAGACTCATTGGGTTCAGAATTATCTCCAATAAGCTCTAGTCCTAGATGCATCCTGACCAAAAAATTGTAATCAGCAGACCATAACTTCAGAATACTCATATACTTCAAATTAAAATCATGGAGTATTCCAAAACAAATGTTACTTTGAGCACTGCACATGTTTCCCTTGTTTACCTGTAGCTCTGAAAAATCCAACGAGTAAGCGTAAGTGCTTCTGGGGTACCAGGAGGTAGCCTTGGTCCTATATGAGGACTCTGTTGAGAAGGAGCTAGTGCAATGGCAACCCTCTGAACAGATGCTATAACATTACGGACATACTGGCGAGTCATGGCTGCTACACTGTCTCGCACATTGTTCTGATAAGTGAATTGGAAAGCAATAGTCAATACAGATCTCAGATTGCATGGGCTATCACCACAATCACCACTTGCTCGAGTTCCAGCAGATCCAATCTCAAGAGCAGAAGCTAGATCCAAAGTTCGGTTTGGAGGAGAAACATCCTGCGTCATGCAGATTTCATTTAGCCAAAGATACAATCAGCCCCTCGTTACCATACAGCGGTTGTCAATACCAATAAATGTTATACATTGCTAAACATCTCCATCGTGTCATATGTAATTCCAGAATATATTAAGGTCAAGTTTACTGAACACACTGCTTAGAACATATTACTCAACTGATCCAGATTCTAGAGGAATTACTCGGAAACCAGAGGGCAGCAGAGGAGCATCATCAGCAAAAGATGCATCAATTGGTGCAAACACAAGTTGAGAACAGAATCCAGCTGCATGTTCATCTATTCCGCTACAGAGCTGACCAACAACAAAAATCAAAATAGCAGTTCAGAAAAAAGATTAAATGCATTCTTTAGCACCCAATGAGATCTAGTTCAAGAAGCCAATAAAAAATCTGCCAGTGTTTGAAAAATAATTTTTTCTTTTTCTAAACCCCATGGAGAAGAATTTAGATCTCATCAAGCATAACAACTGCAGCAGTATCAATTCACATCCAGTACCCATAGAAGAATACCTGCAACAGAAACATATCCTTAGACAGCAAAGCTTCTTCGTGTGTGAGACCATGTCCCTCGAGTTTGATGACTTCCAAGAACTGCCAGTAGATTTATACAAAACACCCCAAAAAAGCACAAGTTCACGAGTTGAGAAAAATTGTTTTCATTCATATAAAAAGAGAATAGCTCATCCAAATAGAGAGAATTTCGTATGCATTTTCTAAATCCAGTAGTGCATCAAAGCCTATTTACCTCTTCATGTTCCACAGTATGTGCCAGTGGAAGGATAACTTGACTCCCTGTAATGCCTCCCAGTGAACCTGGAACATTGTAAGCATTTGCTTTCATGGTAGCTGAAGAATAAGCATCAATGTTACAATCAGCCCACTCTGAGCGATGTTCCCGCAAGAAGCGGACAAGTAGTGCTGGAGGCACATTCTGCACATTGCAGATGCAATTTCATTTTATCAAATACACAATCCATCTCATTCACAAAGAGACGGAGAACTTTCAAGATGCTCAACAAAATTATCAAGGATATCCTTCTATTTAGATTCTCTCTGCAAATAACATTCATAGGATTTATATTTGAAAATTCAGGAATTAGGGCTCCATGTTAACCTGTAATAGCATAGATGCCTTAGCACACATAATGCCCCCATTAAGAGCTGAAAGGCCATCAGAAGAAGCAATTTGAGAACTTAAAAATTTGCTTGGAGATGAATTTATGGCAATGATCACGTCCTCCACCCCATCACTACCCAACAAAGACCAACCATCATCTGCAAAGCCATTCACAGCATCATTGAAACCCCTGCATGAACAAGAATTCGTCAGATATGGAAGCCTGATTATGACGTAGCAGCATCTAATCATTAATATAGCAAGGAAGTGGTACCTGCACAGTCTCTGGCTAAATGCCCGCAGAGCAGCTGGCTGCCTACCCCAACCAAGAACCACTTCACCTGAGACCTCTTGAGCTACTTGACGCAAATGTCTCAATGCCTAAAACCGTAACGATTAGTTAGTTAAACTATGTAATGTAATATTGTTTTCTACCATTATTTTATAATTAGACGATTCACAGAATCAATATTGGAGGCTGTCAATACCGTAATGGTCATTTTTTGGGCCAGTACAGCAGATGATTCATAAAGTGGGCGTATAACTTCAGGAACACTCCAAGGCTGTACAGCGGAAAAAATGATTCAGTAGTCAGTTAAATCAGGGCATCCAAGACAGGCAACTCTTAAAAAGAGGATCATGGCCTAGCAGGCTGTTTTGTAGTGAAATGATAAGTACCTCCAAGTCCATATGATCAACAATATGAATTATACAGCCTCCACCTTCACAGGGACGTATCAAATAACCACTGGGAAGCATCTGTGTTCTTACAAAGTGCTGGACAGGCGGCATGTTTGGACCACTCTGAGTACCAGTCAATGACCTTTCACAAACCTTCACAAAGCATACCAATAAAGGAGATTAAGGTTGGACTGAGGATTGGCAATTGAGAAAAGAATATAAAGAAAAAGATCAGTCGTGCCAGCCATTGGGCCATGGATATCAGTCTAAAAGGACTCAACTCACCACAAGGCTGCCATCTTCCAACAATGATGTGTATCTCAGAGTCAATAAGTCCCGAGCAGGGGCTAATGTAGTTGGAGCATACATCTGCAGTGATTGTAATAACAATTAGAAATTGATTTCTGCTTACATTTGCACAGCTCAATCTAGAATCCCATTCAAAGGCCGCCACTTACTTGCGTGTATAGAAGCTCGACTGCCCCTCCTTTTCCCGTAGGAAATGCAGTCAAAACATCCAGTCGCCGACAATCATGAAGCCAAGCGGGACGATCTTTAAGAATATCTGCGACCTGATTTTGATCAAATCCAATTTCCGATGTATTTAATGATAAAGTAAAAACCTTGCCGCCTACTTAAATAGTACTTTCCTTTGGGAATGTTCATGGTTTAATGAGTAGAAAATGGAAAATGAAATCCTTTACCTTTGAAGGTTCGAGACCTGCAAAGCCACAAGCTCGTGCAGCAACTCCAGTGCAACTGTTAGAAATAGTCACAATGCCTATAGAATCCGGACCAGGCTGCAAAAACATCCCGAATTCCCTTCATTGTACTGCAGGAAGTAATGAAAGACATTACAACCTATAAATTGATTGATTTAACAAACCTTCATCCCGGGCATCTGGATCCAATCAACAGCAGTCTCTGTAGCCTTTGAAAGAAACTGCGTCAAAGTCTCCTCTGCAATAGACAGGAATCTGTAGGGTAGAAAACCAACAACATTACAGTCAGAGCAAACCAGGATACATTTAACGATTCTTCCATATTAAACAGGTATATCCTAGGAACTTGGAAACTTAACTGATGGATAAAAACGAGGCCCTGGGCAAAGCTTTGCATTACTTGATCGGAACTTGGACAATTTCCCCTTATAGGTTATGCATTCTTTATAGATACAGTTTCTGTTTTTAGGGACAATTTTTGAAAGCTCTGATTATCATTATTTAGTTGCAGTGCTGTCTTTGAAAAACAGGTTTGCAATAGGTCTATCTACTCTTATCACTCTATTTAGGAATGGGGATGTTCCAGATCTTCATGCCAGGTCTATAACAAGAACCAAGAATACTCTGTCCAAATCAACAGTACCAAGTGGTTGATTGTGCTAGTTATTGGGTATGAATTGTCCTGAGATGATCATGTTTTAAAATTTACAGAAATTATTCTTCCAAATAATAATAGTAATTTAAATTTAAGATCATAACCTAAATGCACTGTACAGACATAAACAAATCTTTATGAACAGAAACAAGCCTTTACATACAGAAATGGAAAAATGGGCATCTGTCGCCATGTTGAAGAATACTCTATCTAAATGAACAGTATCAAGTGGGTGATTGTGCTGGTTATTGGGTATCAATTGTCCATAGACGATCATGTTTTCGTTTACAGAAATTCTTTTTCCAAATAATAATAGTAATTTGAATTTAAGATCATAACCTAAATGCACTGTACAGACATAAACAAATCTTTATGAACAGAAACAAGCCTTTACATACAGAAATGGAAAAATGGGTTCTATCACCATTTGAAGCTTAAGATTAAACAAGTATCCAAATAAAAAGTGGGGAAATAAGCTTACCCAGCGGGGCTAGCATCCCTTGGGGGATGCTGGGGTGTGAGGTGGTGCGGATGCGGACCGCTAGTAACAACAGACTCACAGCTAGTATCTGTGGTGGTAATAGAAACCTGCAAAATACATCAAATTCAAAAAGAGTTCAACGGCAGCCATTGCTGGTCCAAAAAATGACAGAACACATGCATTTTCAATGAAGAAAAAGGGGGTTTGAACTCTTTGATCCACTTGACCAAAACTCACAGTCTGTATCTGCTGTCTGAAATAGCCATTCTCGTAAACCAACTGCGAGACTTGCTTCTGAAGGCGATCGTTCTCCTCCATAAGAAGCTTATTCATGGCTGTGAGCTTTCTGTTGACAGTCTGGAGACGACTTGCCTCCTTGCGTTGTTTCTCTCTACATCTGCATGACTGATCGCCATTATAATCTTTGATCCCTTTATCAAGAATACTAATGAGGCAATGTTAAAATAAGATAAAAATACCTTCGATTCTGGAACCAGACTTTGATTTGCTTCGGCTCGATGTGTGAAAGGATTGGGCATTCTCTGATGAGCTGCTGGCGACGCAGAGAGCTGGGCTTTGGGCAGTCATTGTAAAGGCGTTCCAGAGCTTCCACCTGCTCTGCAGTGTACCGAACGTACTTGCCCGCTTCCATTCCAAAAGATTGCGCTGTCACCACAGTCACAGTCATTCCTCACCAATAGCAGAATAGAGTCATCAGGAATGTTAGCAGAGTTTCGATCTGGATGTGGAAGTGGAAGTAGAAGTGGAGATCTGCTGTGTAAATAAAATGGTGGGCGAGCCAGAGGTCTCTCTGTCAGTTGGGGGATGTGGAGCGTTTTGTTTTTAAACAGGGGAGGAAGAGCAAATGTGGTTTCCTATGCTGAGGTGTTGTGGTGCAGTGGGAGCAATAATAAAATACGGTATACAATACTGAGCATTTGACGAAATGTCTCTACGAGGAGAAACAATTCCTCTGTCGATACAATACAAAGGGAAGAATATGAATTGTGCCAGAGCGTTTGACAGGGGAACTGTCTCCACTTCACTCCACTCGAGCAAAAACAAATCTATTTTCCGCCGCCGTGGAGATATGGCGATGCAGTCTAATAGCAATGACACATAGCATGCCAATGCCATGATCATCATGTATGTGCGTGCGAACGGTTCCCTGCCTTGAGCCCGTCATTTCGTGTATCATGATGTATCATGCCATGTCCTCTCGCCCCACTGCATCATCATCATCCGAGTATGAGCAAATCATCATGTATCTACACCACCGATTTCCTGACTAGACAACCACGCACATTCGCAGCAGCGAGGAGAAAGCCATGCATAGTTTCCCACGGATAACAGGCATGACAGCATTAGGAATCAGGATACGGTTATGTAGTGCTGTTTTGTACGTCATGGTTGGTTGGCTTGCTCTGAGGTTATCATGTTTGTTTATGAAGAGAGTAATTTTTTTTTTTAATTGTAATTTGCAAGTAGTCTTACTGGGGTGTTTTTAATTAGGGATTTATCAAGAGCTTGGTCTGAGGTTATCATGTTGGTTTTTAAGAGAGTAATTTTATTTTTTTTAATGTTTTTAATTATGGATTTAGCAAGAGCTTGTTCTGAAGTTAAATTTTTTCAAGGTGTAAATCTCTTTTTCAATACAGAAATTGAGATGATATTACAACGTCTCTTCTATATTGGATTGGAGAGCATCTCTCGGGATAAAGTTTACTTTTTATATAGGGTATTTATTTATCTTTCTTTTATGCAAAAAAACATGCATTATTGAAATCTCTTTTTTTTTCTTATTTAGATTGAAGGGAGGTGCTTTGAATTACACGTTAGCATTTGATAACATTTGTAGCATAAATTTGGAGTCCAATCTTATAGTAAATTCTTTTTCCATTGTTAAATTTGGGATACATGAAGCCAAAGTTCCTATTGATTTTGTAATTCTGTTTGAATTTTCTACAATCCTAATCAATTTAGAATTGGGCAAAAACCTCATTTTTTTAACACATGAAACTTGGATCATGATAAAACTTTATTTGTACTTAAGATATATATTACATTTTTATCAAATGTGTTGTCTAAATGAGAGTTAATTTGCTACAAGATTCACTTACTCATTTCTCTTCCTCTTCTATGTAGTTATGTGTGCAAAAAATTACACTCTTGAAATATGTCCCTGCTTCCCTTACCTAGGAAGAAGGGGATGCTTTGGATTATACATTGTCAATCTTTCCATGCTTTCCTTAGCTAGGGAGAAGGGAGATGCTTTGGATTATACATTGTCATTTGATCAAATCCATAGTATAAATTTGAAGTCCAATCTCATAGAAAACTTCCCTTTCATTCTTGGAATCTAGGGACACATGAAGTCGAACTTCCTAATGATTTGAAAGTTTAATTGAATCTCTTATGATCTAGATTGATTTAGAATTGACCAAAAGCATTAGGGACATTGTTTTGCCATATATAGAACTTAGATCATGGTGGAGCTCTAATTATATCTAAAAAAAATATTAGATGTTTATCAAATTTATGGTAAAAGATATAGTCCTCTAGCTACAAGATTAACTTACATTCTTCCCCTTCATTAGGAAAAAGAGAGGTGTTTTAAACTTATGCTAGCATTTCATCAAATTCATGACATAAAATATCATTCCTTCCTTTGCATCCCTTCCTTAAAGAGAATAATACTTAACCAATATCCATACCTTCCTTAAGGAAGAGGAGGATACTTCATTAAATCCATGATATAAAATCTTCATCCCTCCCTCGCAACACTTCCACAAGGAGAATGATCACATTTAATGAAATTCATGACAAAAATCTTATTCCCTACTTCAAATCCCTTGAAGAAGAGACATCTCATGAGTATGCAACATAAACTTTATTTCCTTTTATATGAAAGGGAGGAAGAAATATTTTCCATGATTATAAAATTCACTTTCCTTCCTTAGGGAGAGGATGGAAGGGATCAAATATGTGATTATAAAAACTTGTTATGTACTTCAATGAGAGGAGTTTCTTGGATTATATACCAACACTTAATCAAATCCATATGAATTCTTACCCACACCTAATCAAACTAATATAAATTCTCCTTTCTTCCTTTCCCGGGAGAGGATTGAAAGGATCAAATCCGTGATTATAAAAACTTGTTCCTTCCTTCGAGGAAAATAGTTTCACGGACTATATACCAACACTTAATCAAATCCATGTGAATGCTTACCAACACTTAATCAAATTCATGTGAATGCTTAGAGATATTGAAACTTTTGAGATTGCATAATTTTGGGTTGATTCATTTCATAGGCGCGTCTTTTAAAGGTTTTAATACCTTTCCTTCCCTTGCCTAAGGAGAAGATGCAATTTATATTATACATTAACATACACATAAAATTCACGCATAAAGCTTAGAGGTATTAAAATCCTCAAGGTTACAAATGTTGAGATTATTCAAATTTTTTTAAGGAATGTGTTCTCAGAAGGTTTTAATGCCTATGTCATTACATTGTTGAAGTGTCATTATAGCCCCAAACTACAACAATGAAGGATAACGAAAAATGTAAGATTACAAGTAACACTTCTGTGAAGGGGAATAACAATGGGTATGAGGTAACTTGATTGATTGCAAAATCCATACATCAATTGCAAAATCTTAAATTAATTGTACATCTTATATAATCACAAAAGGTGGAGAGAAACAAAACACCAACAATATAAAAGAAAAATGAGTGGATTGCAATCTGGTTTCTAGCATGAAATCAAACTCATGATAATCCATAACCCTTTTATTTTCCATGAGATTGTACATAATTTATTTTACAATTTCACAAACAATGAACAATATGCTTATGCATTAAATCATTTAGATGTATAT
>APFE030686875.1:3534-21425 GCA_000404065.3 Pinus taeda | reverse complement strand
ACTAGGTTAAAAATAACTTATAAAACAGATAATGTATATATAATAATAACAATCATAAAATTTCCCACAAACCAATAATCCGCCTCATCATAACCATGCACAAACTTTACTTCCTCCGTATTCGTAAATAAATAAATCCCAAGCTTTAGAAAGTCAAGAGTGTGAATGTGAAGACACATCCCTTGGAAAAAAGGCCCCGGTAGGAAAGTAATTGACTTCGGAAGATTTTGAATTCAATTTTGATTGACAAGTGTCCATTAAGGTGTGGTTGTATGAATATATAGAAAATTATTTGATTAACAATGTGTTTCGCAAAAAAATTATTAATCTGTTTTTTTTGTCTCTCAATTTTCAAAATAACATAAGGATATCAGTTATTAATAAAATTATACATATTAAATATAGATATGTAATAATTAAGTTGAAATAATAAAATTAAACATATTAAATATAGATATTGTAATAATTAAGTTTGAATAATAAGTTAGAAGAAAACAAATCAATTTTCTCTATATAATATTAATATTAATGTTCTTCTATTTGTTGTAAAAGCTTCATAATTTTGCCATAGATAATAATAAAATCGATTGGAAGTTTTATCCAAAGGTGGGGAATGCAAAAAGGCGTGATGGAATTTCCTAAAGTCAATGTGAGTTTGTTCCATATCTCTTTACTCAATTATAGTATTTAAGTATGGAGAAAAGTTATAGCAAGTTTTTTTTCAATTAGTTTTAATGATGTGATGGGTAGCTAGGTCTTTATCTCTATTTAATAGACACTTTTGAAGAAACTAGATAAATCAAAGGAGAGTGGTCCCATCTGACAAGGATACTTAAAGATCACTGCTCCTTCATATGTTACTTGAATTTGCAGATTTATAAATGTGAACATCCATATCAATCACATCATATATCAAGTGGAGATAGACATATGTGTTGCTCTTTAGAGGGTGACTCCACTTGTGATTCCACTCATGTCAAGGTGGGGGAGGCTTATAGTGTAATTTACATATACATATATTAACTTATAAGAGGCTTCCACTTTACAATCTACCATACATTTACATTCGCGGTGCTTTTCAAAAAAAAATATTGTGTACATACCCCTCCCCTTTTCTCATCATATGTGAGACACAAATCTATTCGCTCACTCCATTTATCCACAAAATACTTTCAACTTCAAACCTTAAACATATTCTATATGTTTGAGGAGTAATACCACTTAATAAAGTATTCTAAAAATAATGTTTTGCATTTATCTAAGATAAAAGTAGAGTAGGGACTAATTGCATTCCTTAAAAGTAAAGTCAACAAAGTTTATCGTTATTCACTACTTTTACATGAGCTTTACCCTTAATTATTTTTATTTTTTTATTTTTTATTAAATTAAATTTTATTTTTTTTATTAAATTAATTATTTTTTGTTATTAGTTTCTGTTTTGTTAAGGAGTATCCCATTCAGAGTATGGTTAAATTGTGCTGATTTTTTATTATTTTGTTGAGTTTTTCAATTTTAATTAAAGTTTTGGAGAAATGTTGAATATACTTATTTTTTTCGTAAATTCAAAAATAATTTTCTAATTTATGGAAATCTTATTTCTAATTTTCCATTTATGGGGAGAAATGTTGAATATACTTATTTTATCGTAAATTCAAAAATAATTTTCTAATTTATGGAAATCTTATTTCTAATTTTCCATTTACTGAGCGATCTTTGATGTGACATAATTCCTCTGGAGAGGGCATTTTATTTTCGGTATTTGCCAGTTCCTGACAAATAATTTTAAAATTGAAAAAAGGCTAACTTTCTGAGTGGTCATTTCATTAGTGAGTGCTTTGTCACTAACATTGACACTATTATGTTATTTCTCTACTCAATGATGCCAGAACTAACACAATTGCATGTCCCTTACATAGGCGAGGGGTGGGGTGCTAAACAAATCTCCATAAGGTTAATACATTGTGTAGAGTGTGGAGGAAGAAACAAGGGGTAGGGGGCTCAACAAATCTTCCTTCGCACCTCCGCACTCCGCACAATGTATCAATGTTTCTCATTGGTATAGATATTCACTAGAGGCTATGGTGACACTGAAATATTCATGGCAGCACAACAAAAATGCTCATAAGGCTTATGTTTTTTTTTTTCTAATTTTGCATTGAATAGATCAACTTTGTTTTAATTTTAATGCTAAAACCATCTATATTTGTGCTAACGCTTGTTTTTTGAGTTCTCCATCGAAATTTTCATCACTTGTCCCATTACCATATCTGAAAACTCACGAAACAACAACAAAAAATAGTTCATTAAACTTTGTGTTAAACATCTACCTTTAAAATTTTGGAGAAGGTTTACATCAAAATTTATAGAACTTACCCCAAGGGCGTTTCTACAAAATTCAAGAAACAGAAGAAAAAAAAGTCAAGAATGGGCTTTGTTTCTATTAAGAGTTTATTTTGCATGGCATGTGTGGAGGTGTGGACGAAGTAATGTTGATACATTCTGTGGAGTGCAAAGGAAGATTTCTTCCTCCGCACTCCACATAATGTATCAACATTACTTCCTCCACACCTCCGCAAGTAATATAAACACATTAATATAAGTCAAAATATGATCTTAATTTAAAACTGGATATTCTCTTAACACTTTCTCTTGCTAAGTAAATTTGTCCTACAGTGCTAACCTTGTTCTGGTAATCTGAATCGTGTCATCAAGGCATGGATTACCCAATAGACATCCACTTTTAGAGATGTAGCTAGAATGCCCATCCTAATCTCGAATCCAATTCGAGCCACCACACACATCGATAAACATTCAAGACAATGATTAATTGATAGAATATTCTTGTAGTGCCTTACAATTGCATTTACTACTATCAAATTTATTTTCATGTGTAACTTTAAACAAACGTGTGAGCTTTTAGAATGAGCTAAGGAATGGGGTGCTCGGTTTGCGTCAAAGCGTCTTTAGTCATAGAAAGAGTATACTAATTGTATGAATAATACACAAACTAATACCTAGCTTTTGAAATTCCTTTCTAGCTTAAAAGAATTATTTAGTAGAAGATGTTTTGTGTGCACGCGCACACACACACACACATATAAATATAAATTAAATAGAAAATGCAACTCCAATAGCTTCATCTATCACATTTACCTTCAGTGAAACATAGATGGATTTTATCACTTTCCCAATTAGATTTACTCTCTATCAAACAACTTTAAAAACACAATGTCTTAATGGTGGGCGTCTTTATCTCGATTGGAGATTCAAGGCTTTTATATTGCAGAAACACAGGTTGGGTTAGTAGTGAAGGTTGTGACATCGCCTACCATTATGACAACTACTTTTCTCTGCACTTCCTCTGAATAATTAGATGGCGTTAAATTCTTCATTGTCTCATTCTTGTAGTCATACTCGACATCTGATTCACCACTCATGTAGGAACATGCCAAAATGATGTTATCAAAAGCTATCATTATGAGCATAAGAGCGAAAGTTGCAATAACGTCAGCTTCAAGGATGTGGCAACTCCAAAAACAACTAGTTTATTTGTGCAAAGCTGAAGAATCAAAACCACCTCCGCATACCTGTTCTCCGCACTTCTACAAACCCATTTTACACATCTCCGCATATATAACCACCTTCTACATTGTTCCTGATAACAATTCACAAATTTATACAATGTGTCATTAGAAGGTTTTTTACACCTATAACGAGTGTGCAATCATAAACCCAACTTCATTTTCATATGGTGGCATTTTGAACCTAGATACGACTGACATCAATTTCCCTGCTACTTACAAAGCATTCACATACATAAATTATATAGTCAAGAGAATACATTACAAGATGCAACCTCCTACTAGCCTTGAAGACTTTTTAACATCTCCGTCTACGCCATTCATAAGATGAATCTTCAAAACAATGAAACGAAGTTTCATAAACGATATCTTTATGTGTACCTAACCCTAAATCATTAGGGTTCAAAAATATATATGTTGTATAAATCTATGACTGTTGCAAGAGTAACGAAATGTCAGCACTACAAGGAAAATACATAGTGGAGATTATAACGAAGGTTTTTAGTGTTATAAAATTGTCAAAAAAGCATTCGCTAAAACATTTGTTTGTGATGGCGGATGTTTTAGCAGATATTTTAACGGAACTTCATCACAACTGAAAAATATGGGTGGCCGAAGGGTTTTTTTTTTTTTGCAGTGTGCTTCATGGAACAAGTAGCACCGATGCACTACATATATAAAAACATAAGGCTATATACATAACTGAAAGCATCGGGGCATTAAATGCAAAGAGCATTGGTGCCTGAAATGTATACCGTCCCGATGCTTGTCTATTAAAAACACCCCCGGGCATTCTTCTGAGGAATGACACTGAGGCACAAAAAAAAAACTGCAGTCCCGATTCTTTTGTTTAAACTCGCAGCGCCAATGTGTATTATTTGTTTAAATGTGCAGTGCATTAGGATATAAAAGGACCGATGTTGTTAATTTTAACAATGCACCAGGGTTGTAAAAAATATTGTGTAGGACCGGAGTGTTAGTTCTATGAAAGCACTATTACGTTAAGAATTACAATGCACTGAGGCATTAATTGCAAACAATATCAATGCTTGAAGAACTAAAAGCCTCAATGCCGTCATTTTAAGAAAAGGCATCGGTCATGCAAAAAAAATGTTGTCACAGTTCTTTTATATAACATAATGCACTAGTGTATTTTTATGTTATGGATGCACCGATGTTTTGCATGAGATTTTCTCTTTTTTGGAAACATCAACCCTTGATAGTGCAATTATTGTAATTTTTTAAATCCATTATTCATAAAAAAAATCAACATATATCTTATAACAATATTCATATAAATTAAAATTTGATTAGTGCATTTGCATAAGATGTTTGGATTAATTTTTCATATTATCATATTTTGCATCTCTTCATTATAATATTTAATCATCCATATATTTAATCAGTGGTGTAACATTTCACAACAACATTGGATAATGCAATAGAATAAATTAAAATGTATTTTATTATATATCAATAAGAGGCTTAATACAAAATGGGATTGCTATTGATAACCCCTTGCCTTTCAATTCGGACACAATGTCCATTACTTTAAACAAAATGTCTAATTTCACAAATAATTATTTCAAAAAATACAAGAAGTTACATTGTTATCCAAATAGATCATCATTCTTAGTTGGAACTGTTGCCAGTGCTCGAGCTATTTCCATGGCTTGGGTTCTTTGAAGGAATGTTTTGTTGATTGCATCTATTGTTTTCATCTTCTTGATCTTGTTTCATCTGAAAACATAAAAATAAAGTGTAATGAGTGTATCTACATTGGTTAAAATAATGAAAATTGAAATAAATAATATACATCAATGTAAATCAAATAACAACGTACTATAGCAAGAAGTGACTCATAAACTGTGCACATGGTTTCAAAACCAAGACTCATGCCTTGTTGCAACAAGTCTTCTGTTGACGTAGTTCGATACTCTGTTTTCTACATGTTTTAAACCCCATTTTAAATCATAGATTTAATATAAAGAATTTTTTTGTTCTATTAATTACAAGTTCAGAGAAGTAAAACAACATAGATACTTACAAATTCTACAATTAAGTTTTGATATGCCAACATATACTCACAACACATATTTAACCCAATGTCAATCGATTCTTCTGATGGCTCTTCTATGTATGTTAGCACCTATTTGAAGACAAGGATGGTTGTTGTAAAACAATTTAAAACATACAAAAATGAAACATTGAGTTGTTATACGGAAATATTAGCAGTTACTCACAAACTTTGATATCAACCAATTTTTTCTTTGTCATCCTGTTTTATGTGTTGAATGAGTTCCATTTTGTTTTCTTTTATGCAAGAAAATACTTGAAAAATAATATTTAATGCTATATATATATATATGTAAAAATTTAATCATGATTACATACATTTGAAGCATGTTGTTGTTGAGATGAATCCTCATGTGATGCAAGTATGTACATTTCTCTGATCATCTCCTTGTACACTTTTTTGGACATTCTTACTAGCATGTTTCGCATATCTAACTTGTTGATCATTTGGGATTTTCATAATATTCTTGAAAATATTAATAAACTATTTTTATATTGATATATGAAAACTAAATATAACAAAATTGATATTTAATAAATTAATGGCTTGTAGTAATATATAAATATAATTCTAGAAAATCATTTTAATTAGGAATATTACCTTTTGAATGAGTATTTTTTGTTGTTGTATGTTTTTTATATTGCAAGCCTGAAATGTTTCATATTGCAAGTCTAACATGTTTCATTGACTATTTCTCTGGAAACACTTCCTGTAGTTTAGATATAATTTGGTTCTTAGAATCATTGGATTGATTTTTGTATTGTAAGTGGAAAGTACGTCTATATGTCATTCCACTAGATCCCTTATAGTTTGTAAAAAAATCCCCCCCCTTTCATTGACCTCTAACACAACTCCAGATGAGCTAGTGACCAATTTATTGTCATTTACATGTTCTATATTTTTCTTTTCTTAAAATGACCTTGATCTTTTCCTTCGTTCTTGATCCATGTAGAACATTAAACTTATATGATTAATAGATTGTTTAAAACATGTTATCTAATATTCTTAAGTATATTATTAATGAAAATGCAAAAAAAAAAAAAAAAAAACTCATATTGAATAGTATTTTTTCATTCACCTGATTTATCCTTCTACAATTTTTCCATCAAGCTTTTGCGCTCTTCTACACTTACATTAGAAATAATCTTATTAACCTTATTCATTTTGTGGTTCTGCAATTTTTCCATCAGGGTTTTACGCTCTTCTACACTTAGATTAGAAATAATCTTATCAACCTTCTTCATTTTGTGGTTCTGCATGACGTACAATAACCAATACATATTAGTTAAACTTACATATAGTTCAAACATATTAATTTTGTAAAGAATTTACAAAAAAATTGCCTTCTCATTTTTTTCGATATTGTGTCAATCAATATTTTTGTTACTTGACACCTTCTCAGATATTTTTTTATCAATATATAACCTATACCATTCAATACAAAAGTCATTAAATATATTTTATACATAGATAAAATCATTTTCATCCAAAAAGAGCTTTGATAATTAGTGCGTTTATTTGAACAAAACACACTGGTGTGTTTATTCCATTAAAAGCATCGGCCGTTTAATTTTTTGACACTGTCAACGAAAAATAAAATTTTAAAATAATTTTAAATTATGATGATGCACTTTGTAACGATAAACGCATCACAATGACTTAATGGTGTTATTTGACAGAGGCATGTTGGTGCATTCTATTACACTGGGAGCAACAATGAACAATCTGAATAGAACCAATGGTGTCATAATATATCAATGTGTTGTATTACAAAGGGTGCATTAGAGCGTTATATTAGAAGGGGTGCAATGTAGAACATATATCCATTTTTTTAAAGAATAGACAGGGTCAACAGGGTTTGGATCTAATTCAATAAGTGATCCCCCTACTTTGCATGTCAAACACCCTATATAGTAAGTGCACAAACTCATTATATCTAAAATGCCTAAAATGAAAAACCCTAATTGTGAAGTGGTAGAGGGAGTTAAACTCTAAGGTGAAATTTTGCAGGTTTAAGGTAAGTATTGATTTTGTTTGTTCTTTTCTAAATTTTAATTAAATTTCATTAGGAACAAAGATCGTAAAAAAATTTACCAGTGAAATCAATAGTAATTTTTTTATTATACAAGAATTTTATTTTTTTTGAATTCCTAATAAATCTAACAAAATTTTTAAAACAATTTAACAGTAAAATCAACAGTGTTTTTTTTTTACTATCCAGGGTTTTGAGTGAATCACCATACCTTTCAAATTTTCATCTTTCCATCGTTCTAAAATATTTTGTTACTCCACAGTGCTCCCAGTATGTCTCTCTTGCAAATAATATCTCTTTTAATTAAGCCCTAATAGAAATTGTAAAAAAAAATATTAGTAAAATAAACAATAAAATTTAAAGTTTTTACTATGCATGGTTTTGAGTGAATCACCATACCTTTCAGCTTATGATCTTCTTCTACTACTCTAAAGCATTTTTTTGTTGCACAATGCTCCTAGTATGTCTCTCTTCCAAATCACTGCCTTGGAATTTTGGGAAAAATAATGAAATAGTGAACAACTTTTTACCATTTAAAAGACTTTATGAATTTGGATTTCGAAAAAACAATTGTTGCTCATTTTAGAAATATAAAACAAAAAAGAAAAAAATTGCAAGTTTTTGTTTGTTGTTGTTGTTGTTGTTATTTTTTTGTTTTTTTTGTTTTTTGTTTTTTTGTTTTTTGTTTTTTGTTTTTTTTTTGTGTGTTTGATAGTAAAGAGTATCAGTGCATTTGACATTTCCAGGGCGCCAGATTTTTTCTATGCACCGACATGATACAATATTTTTTTTCAAAATCCGCAAACAGTGCGATTTATTTTTTTAACGCAACAATGTGGTTTGTATTTAAATGCTTCATTCCTATAATTGTTATAAGAGCACTGAGATGGTTGAATTCATTTTTATTTTTTTTAATTCCAGAAATAGGTGCATACTGGTGTTGTTTTTGTTTAAACACATCATTGTGTTTTGTGTACAAGAGCATTAATATGATAACATAATTTATGTTTTTCGGAATGCCAAAAATTGGTGCAACTATTATGTTATGATTTAAACACATTAGTTTGTTCTGATAAACACATTAGGATGGTTTAAAATTTGTCTGAAATTGTATTTCACATAAAATGACATATTAATCTCAAATTATCCTTTAGGACACATCCACATGAATTATAGTAGTTCATAGTATACATTTTCCATTTAAAGTATCATTATTCTTAAAAATTGGTTTAAAAACTACATTGAAATTCATATTATGGTTATATGGTTCTCAAAATTAATTTTAAATATGCACATAAAAATTTATTGTTGTTTTTTTAAATGCAGGGACAAAATCTCAATAATATCAAATAGTCAATTCTCCAAATTCCATCCCGTTCCATATTGTTGATCAAATTCCTTCGTGAAGTTCTCCCTTTCCATCTCTAGTAAGTTCAAATCTTATTTATATTTCGATTATCTAATTGAATTTATTTATTTTTAATCCATGTCAATTTGAATAAAAATGTATCTGAATTTGCAAAATCCTGATTCAGAATCGAGTTTAGATGTAGAAAATATTCCTCCATTTCAAAAACGTTGAAACCTCTTATGAGGGGCATCATATTGCAAGCAATGGCTAGATGAAAATGGACAGCCTCTTCACCTTGCCAATTGGAACATGGCATCTTTCAGCCGCAATCCTGGATTAACGATGGTAATAATTTTTGGTATAATGTAATTTCAACAACCCAATTGTATTGACATGCTTATTAATATCATTGATATTGTACCAATGACGTTTAATATTTTTTGAAATTAAGATTCTATTGATGATGCATGAACTACCTATCGTCTTCCACCCCACTACAACATCAACTCAAGAGAAGGATGCATTAAGAGCAAGACTTAGAGAGGAAGCATAGAAATAATGGTTGAATCAACCACCTATTCAATTCCCACTATGTCCAGATTCACCAATTAAGATTGACTACAACAATAGTAGTTCTTCATCACAAGTTGGAAATAGAGGCAATCAAATAAAGTTTGGTATGGATGATTATTTACAGGATCTGAATGCCATGGAGGAAATGTTAATAGATGCATTCCAGAACGATGATCTACGGGGTGATGCTTATATTGTTGATACCTGATTCGAAAGCCTGAAATCTGCTTCCACCACTCCTCTCTTTAGACCTGGTGGAAATTCAAAATCTACTCAAGTAGTGCCAATGATGTTGTTGTACAACTTAAAAGTAAAATTTGGCATGTCGAATGCATGTTTCTTAGCAATATTGAGGTAAACGATGTTGTTGTACAACTTGAAAGTAAATTTGGCATGTCAAATGCATGTTTCTTACCAATATTGAGGTAATTCACCTGCATGATCGATTAAGTCCCTTATATTTTGGGAAATCGTGTCACACAATCAACATTTTACGAATGTTAAAAATTGAGATTGTATAATTGACTTGGTGGAAATTCAAAATCTACTCAAGTAGGGCCAACGATGTTGTTGTACAACTTGAAAGTAAAATTTGGCATCTCGAATGCATGTTTCTTAGCAATATTGAGGTAAAAGATGTTGTTGTACAACTTGAAAATAAAATTTGGCATGTCAAATGCATGTTTCTTAGTAATATTGAGGTAATTCACCTGCATGATCGATGAAGTCCCTTATATTTTGGGAAATCGTGTCACACAATCAACATTAAAAATGGTTGATTTTACGAATGTTAAAAATTGAGATTGTATAATTATATTCCCCACTAACTGCATGTTATTCAAAGGTAAGGTTCTTCCAAGTGATAATATCTTTTCGAGTAGCTGCGAAGAGGCAAAGCAATTGTTGAAAATGTTGGGTGTTGAATACATATCATATCATGCATGTATGAATGATTATATTTTATATAGAGGAGAATATGCAGACAAAGAGATATGTCTGAAATGTGGGCATGAAAAGTACCGTAATTAACAAAAAAGGATAAATCACATGGTCCTCCTCATAATATATTGAGGCACATGCCTATAATCCCAAGGATTCAAAGACTCTTTCACCGCAAATAATTAGCTATGTTGCAAAGATGACATGCCTCACACATAAGTGAGTGAGGAGTTATGTGAATTCCAACATATTCAATAACCATGAAGCATATATAGGATACATGGCCTAAAAAATTCAAGGATGAAGTACAAAGTCTACGACTCAACATAGCCATGGATGGCGTCAACCATATTCCCGCCAAAACACCAACTATTATGTTTGTCATGTAGTAGTGATCAATAAGAATACCCCCCCATGGTTCTCTATGAATAATGAACATCTTATGTTGGTTCTCATAGTCCTTGGTAGAAGACAAGTGAAGAATATGGATATATACTTACAACCATTGGTAGATGAATTGAAGGAATTATGGGAAGGGATGCATGTGTACAATGTATCAAGACCCATCACAACAGAGAGGAGTTTTACATTGTATGGCATATATGCTCACACCATACATGGTTATCCATGCTTAGGAGTTTGCTCTGGTAAATTACATTTTTATTGACTTGTTTATATAAGAAACAATATTGTTTCGCATATTAATTTAATTCATTGCAATTTTTCTAATCTTCATGGTCGCTAACATGTCGGTCTATGTACAATAATTTTTTAGGTCTTGTAACAAAAGGGTATCATGGATGTACATGTTGTGGACCTTCTCTAAAGGCTAGGTGGTCCGACCACCTACAAAATCCAATGTATGACTGATCCAGGGCATTCCTCCCAAAAGAACACCCTTACAGAAGAGAAACATCCACTTTCAATGGTAAACCAGAGAGAACCTAAAGGCCTACAATAATGACACCATCTGAATGGCTTAGAGCATATGAGAGAGAGAAGGAGAAGGAGTTTGCATAAATGTTCAATTCAAATGGGGATCATATGTTTGATGATCCAAAATTCTTTGACACCTATGTTGAGAAATTTCCCATTGGGATGAAAAGGAAATTTATCTTTTATGAACTCCCATATTGGGAGCATTTTAAGATTTCCCATTTACTAGATCCCATGCATATTAAATTCCTTATGGAGGCACATATGATCGAAAGAAAGTGAAACATTGGCTGTCAGGAGAGATCTTATTTCTTCAAAAACTAGAAAGAAACATTGACCAAGACAAGAAACAAGAGGAGAGGTTGGTCGCTCTTGAATTTTCAAAGAAGGTGATGCTCGATGGATTTTAAATAATGATGATCTTTCTTTGGAAAAGGAAGTTATAATGAGTGTGAGGGTGTCTTATTTATATGGATCTTCACTACGACATTGCTTCATTGTGGAAGGCCGTTTGTTGGGGTTGAAATCGCATGACCATTTGAACCTTCTATGAGTACGTATTTCGAAAACATGATTTTATTATTTATTATTTATTATTTTTATGCAATGGGATATTTTATGGTTAATTTTTGTGTAATGTACTATTTACTGTGCAGTGTCATTATCCTCTGCTCATGCGACGTGGGTGTGTGAACCATGATTTCCCCTAAGACCTACGACATGCCATATCTAAATTATCTACATTTGTACATTGGATCATATCAAAGGAGATTCATATGGCTAGCATTCCATAGTCTCATCAAGAGATAACTTGTGAAGTTGAAACCATGAAGAGGTCATCAAGCAAGAAGATGAAGGAACATCGATTTATGATAGAAGACAAAACAGCAGGATGACATGAAGAATCCATACCATTCAGCCCCATGGAGCGTGAAGATGAAGAAAAAATCAAATCTTCGATAAAGATGAATAACTGAATAAACCTCTCAAGAATATTGAAGACAAAGAAGTAAGAGGAACAACTTGGCATTTCCACTTCATCATGGAGTCCATGTCATCCTTATCAAGTTGTTAATTGTACCGATGCCATCACAATGTCATGTGTGTACATGTGCCTTGCCACGTTGTTTGTGGATGTAATGATGTAATTATTAGAAGGAAAGGACAAAATGTAATGTTTAGAAGTCCAATAGTAATACATGGAATATTAAAAGTCACATAGTCATATATGGACAAAAGAGTATTTAGGAAAAGTCCAAAAGTCATATAGAAGGCAAAAGGTCACATTAGAAGTCTAAGGGTCATGAGGGAAGCTCAAAAGTCATGGCAATATGAAAGGTCATCCATCTTGTTATAAATACACCCTCATAAATCAAGCAATGGGATTTTGGAGGCTTAGCCTTTGGAGAGCTAGCCTTGGCATCTAGGGCTTAGCATAGGAGAGAAGATATTTCTTTGGAGAAGCAAGAAGTGGCTTAATGCTCCACTATTGGAGCCATTGGCTCATATTTGTAACTATGTACTTGGATCTTTTACTTTATAATAAGAATTTACCTAAGCCAAAACATATACATGCATGTATCGTTAATTATGTTTTTGGTATATGTTTTGTTCAAATGTACTAAGAAAATTAAAATACTTCATTAGATTTGGTACTTATCTTGTTGAATGTGTGTTTTGTTTTCTTTCATTTTCATTTTATCTATGTGAACTATTTTGCTAGATAACTAACAAATATTTCCTTACTCTCATGTGCCTCTCTTAAGATAGTACTATTACTTTGCTTCTAGAGACTCACTTTCTACCTCCCTCTAGTGAAAGTATCCTTTTACAACTTGCAATTGGTGTTTTGCAGTGTCAAATTACTTGTTGATTTCAAGGTTATGTGCATACTCTCTTATGTTATTAACTATAGTTGAGGCAAACCTTTAAGTTATGGTTGTAGGGTTGATACTCCGGATGGGGCTCCTACTTCAAATGGTGTGAAGCCTAATCAAGACTTAATACTAGGGATACCCCCTTGGTTGACGTATTTATAGCATCGTCAACACCCTTAAGGAAACTTTAGTACCTAGGAACTGCTGGTCTTCTTATGGAGAGACTATTTTCTTGAGGTATGAACAATCTACTTTTGAAATTTGCTGCAATGCGTCTAAAGTTATGACTTATATTATTCATCTAGTAGAGTTAGCGATGTTAGGGTCCCCATGGAGGTGAACTCTGTTAACCATTCTTTGAACATTGTTGTAAAGTGAATTAACGATGTTGAGACCAACAAACAACAATCGGCTAAGAGAAAAAAATTTGAATTTTCGATACACGCAGCAGGGAGTACATCTACAAACATAGTAATTGATGGCACTATGAATACAAATAATGGGTCCAACATTGATTAGACATCCAAAATAATTGAGTTAAACAATGTTGGGGTATTTGTGGGAATGAACTCCATTACCAGAGTTTCGAACTTTGTTGACAAGCAAATCGAAGTAGAAATCAATAGACAACAATCTGTCTTAGGCATAAGCCCAGTTTCAACATTGAGAACATTGAGAACAGTTAACGATGTATCTCCAACATAGTCAATGATGAACAATAATAGCATAATTGAAGATATCTTGACCCTGACTGACAGTAATAATACGGTTTCCACCAGTAGATTGAACATGAATAATGGAACCCATAACATTTTGCATAGCAAGAAGGTGTTAACATTTCCTCATATGAAGTAAGAAATAATGAATTGGAGGTATTGAACAAAGGGCTGAACTTCGCAATATCCCCTAAACACATACCTAATGAGTAGATTATTTTTAACCTAGAGGATGGTATTCAGAATCTAAATGATGAAGATAAGGAGCAAATAAGACAGGACTGTGCTATTATCTTAAGGAAAGCTAAGCCTTCCAAAAACAACTTAAGCAGAAACCAACTCATAGCTCTCAAAAACCTCAGGAGCAATGAAAACATTTTCATTTTAAAGGCCGACAAAGGAGGAGCCACTGTTGTAATGAACAAAGAGGATTATGTCTAAAAATGAGGGACCACCTATACAATAGTGGTAGTTACAAAAAACTCAAGGACATCCCTATCACCCAGATTATAAAAGAAGTTAAGAAGGTAATCAATAACCCCAATCTCGAGGATGGTCTAAAGAAACACATTTTAGAGATTACCCCCAAAATTTATGGAGCTCCCAAAATCCACAAGCATGATGTACCCCTAAGAACTATAGTAAACATTATAGGCTCACCCACATAAGGATTAACTAAGTATGTAGAAAAATCCCTATCCCCACTTGTTGGAAAAACTAACTCCTATATTAAAGATTCAAACCATTATGTGGAATTCATCAAAAGTAAAAGGCTAGATCCCAAGGACAATATTGTAAGCTTTGATGTAACTCATAAATTCAAAGATATTTAATTTGAATAAGCTATCCAAGTTGTCAAGGAGGTTGCTAACCCTGAGATTTCCAAGCTTTCTAAAGTTTGCCTTTGTTCTACATTCTTCTCCTTCCAGGGTGAGTACTTTGAGTAGACCACAGGGGTGGTCATGGGGTCTCCACTATCCCCCATAGTAGCCAATCTTTTCATGGAGAAATTCAAGAAGATGGCCTTAGAAATCTACGCTCTCAAGCCCAAATTTTGGATAAGGCTCATTGATGACACCAGTGTGGATTAGCCCCAAGGGGACTCTTAGTTAAATAACTTCCTAAACTACATTCCAATGACTCTAAGTTCACAATGGAGACAGAGGAAAACAATTGTATTCCATTCCTTGATATTCTTCTTCTAAAAAAAAGAGATGGATCAACGAGTCACAAAGTATTTAGAAAAAAGGTTCACACAAACAACTACCTACATGTTGATTCACATCACCACCGGAATCAAAAAATGGGAGTTCTCAACATGCTCTTCACCAGGGAATTAAGAATATTAGACAGAGAACATATAAAAGAAGAAATTGAGTATCTTAAAAATGTCTTCTTAAACACTGAATACAAGCTCAAGGATATCAAAAAAGCCATCAAAAGAGCCAAATCAAGAGCTACAACTATGCAACCATCTTCCAGCTTTCAAAGCCCAATTGGTAAAGCCTATCTCCCTGACATCCAGGGTGTCACTAATAAATTAGCCAGGGTTCTAATTAATAAATGAATATCAACATCATTCAAGCCCCTGAATACTATTCCATATAGGATGAAATCGGTGAAAGATGACCTAGATTAATTCCAGCAAAAAGGCGTCTATAAAACAAATTGCTCATGCGGTAAGTGTTACATTGGGGAAACAAGAAGATCCTTCAAAAACTCAAGGAACATGGTGAATATATCAAGAGAAGGAGAGTTAAATCTTTCACATTTGCCGAGAATTATTCTAAGACCAACCACCATTTATGTCTCAAAGATATGGAAATAATCTCTAGAGAATCACTATCATAAAAGAAAATTATGCAAGGCGCTCGAAATCATAAAGCATACCAACTATCTCAACATAGATGATGAGATGGAAGTCAGCAGGAGCTGGGTTCCCCTTCTTACTCAAATCCACAATCCCCCTCCCTTATCCACCCCTCCTCTCCCTCGCCATTTCCTAATCAATAACTTATATTAATAAGATAAAAAACTAAACTAATTTAAACATCTTAATAAATACATATAACATGTATATAATTAAGTCAACATTTAATATATCAGTATATTTAATTTTAAATTTCTTTTCGAACATACTAATATATTTTAGATAGATTTCAATATAGTATCATTTAATTATATTATATATATATATATATATATATATATAATTTATATATTAATCATTACAGTTTTTTCATAACTTATTAATGTTAATACTAACCTTTGCTTTTGGTATATATTAATTTAACTTTTAGAAATTATATTATCATATTTAAATACAATTGTAACAATATTTAAATTTATACTAATAAAAATCATTTAACATATTAGTGAATTCTAAAAAGTCTTTCCTAAATTATATATAATATATATATATATATATGTATAATACCATATTAATTATTTAATATTCAATTATTTCACCATCCTCTCACTGTCGGCCAATTTTCCTGCTTGACTCTTTATTTATTACTTCCTTATCTTCTTTTTCTTCTTCTTGAACTTTGTCACGACGATGGATCTTGGTGTAGAATTGAAACATCGACAGTAAAAAATGTCTAGTGTGGAGCAATTTATGATATCTCAGAATCAACATTCAATATCATTAATCAAAGGACATAAAGGATTGTTATTTCTATTTTTGTCATACTCATTGGGGGCAAATGATTTCCTTTGAAAATTTACTTTTCTCGGTTGTTGGTTTGGTTGAGTTCTTAATTCCTTATCACGATTTTCAGAATTGGCTTTGTTGTTCTCAAACACAAGCTTGTGATTTGGATTCTCCCTTTAGAGTTTCATGAAAGCCAAGACCATATTTGTGGAGGGAGAACTTTGAATATTAGGAAGGTTATCCAATATCTTGTTACTATCTTGAAATCTCAAATTTTTATCCTTTTATGCTAATTTACCTTTTAATATGCTTACCACAGCCTCTAGTCTTTGACATTGATCTTCCCTTTCCTTAAACTTCTTCCTCAATCCTTCTTCAAATTTTCTTCCTTCTTCCAGATGTGTTCTTAACTCAATAATTTAATCTCAGTACATTTTCGTGTTCTTCAAATACTTGAAGTAGCTCCTCATTTCATTTATTTGATTTATCCATATTATCCATTAGAGAAATTTTGAGGTCTAAGATGGGTCTCGTAAGGAATATTATAAATAATAGTTCAAATAAAAAAATAAGGTTAGATTACCTCATCAATTTTTGGAGGGAAAAAAGAAAAAAGAAAAAACTTGTTTTTCAACTCGTATTTTCAACTTATCTCCCTACAATTTTACTCAAATTCTGAGTGAGAGCACTCGTTGGATGTGGAATTTAATTTTACATCCAAGGAGTACCCATGTTGTGCACTTTTAATAAACCCTACTAAATGAAAAATATGAAATACATGAAAAAGTGTGATTGCAATCACATTTTTTTATGTATTTCATATTTTTCATGTAGTAGGGTGCATTGAAAGTATGCAACATGGGTACTCATTGGATGCAAAAAATAAATTGTTATGCTCTTAACCTGCAAATGAAACCCAAATAAGAATATGCGAAGAAAGGATACCCAGAACACAGAATGGCAATGATTTTATTATTCAGAGAGTAATGTTCACTTGCCTCTTCGAGGGGGCAACCTCCAATAGAGCAGAGCTCGATTACAAAAATAAGACACCATGCTCCTCGCAGGGAGTTTCTATCCTTTATATATGACTCCTACGAGTAATACCACGGGTCAATACCACTTATTACTAATACCATCTATCTAATACTAC
>APFE030686869.1:0-19239 GCA_000404065.3 Pinus taeda | reverse complement strand
TTTATGTTTGTATTCAACTTTCTCAGAACTAGTTGATGTGATTTGTGTAAGAAACTCTGCACTGACAAACTTAATGGGTCTTGAATAATGTGGGATATGCAAGTTGACATCATCTTTGACATATCCTAAGCCTCATCAATTTCTGTTACTTTTGATTTCTTCCCATGGCTTTATGATTGGTTTGGAATAAAGTTGAACTGGATCAGGGACCACTTCGAGACTTGAAGTTGGTTGGATTAGTGACCTAGAATCATCAACTATATTTGTATTGTTCAAAGACTTAGAAGCATCACTCTTCTCTAGAAACTCAATTCTTTTTAGTTGCGACTCCAGTTGAAGGAACTTAATCATTTCATGTGCATGTTGATGATGCACTTGAATATTAGCAAGATTTGTTTTGTTGATGTTCACAGTGTCGCCAGCTGATGATAAAATCAAATTGTTAAGAATTTGGGATAGTTGAATGTGTGTTGCCATATTAGCTTGCTCACTTTGAATTCAAGCTCGCTTGTACTGTTGCTTATTGTTGATGCTTTAAACACTTTCTAGAGTTTTGTAACTTGGTTGCTTGAACTCTTGATTTCACTCTCGCTTGATGATGATCACTTTGCTTGAATTCTTCAATCAACTTCACACTGGCTCGTTTGTTGCAGATGTCGTGCTTTGAACTTTCGCACTTGATTTTGACACGCTCGCTTGCTTGGTTGTTTGAATGACACACTTACTTGCTTTTTTGTTTGAATGACACACTCCCTTGATTTATTTCTTATTACACTTGGATTAAACACTGGATTGATTTGATGCTCACTTGAAGAATAAAATACTAGAATTCACACTCGTTTGATGATGATTTCTTGCTATATGGCTTGCTTGAACTTGCTTGATTGATTACTGACCCTTTGTACTTTCTTGAATGTACTCACTAAATGTGCTGATTTTAAAAAAGGAAGGGTGTTGAACACTGTCGAAAATGCACCCAAGAGACAAATGACAAGTTCAATCTTGATGACTCAGTTGAAGACTTACTTGACTTAATGTATTCACCTTAACAATTCAAATTAGGGTGTCGGTTACAACCGAGAATGCACCCGTACAGTTCAGTTAAAAAATATTTATCTGCAAGTGATACAAAAAGTGTTGATGATGTTGATGTCATCTTGGCTTGAAATGCTTGATTTTGTAGCGTCCTTAACTTGATTGCTTTGATTACATGATGTGAAATGTGCTTGCTTGGAAGATCATATTATCAAGTTGATGATGTGACGCTTTGTGCTTGTGTACTTAAGATTGATTACAGGAGCTTGATTAATCGTTCTTATACTTAAGCTTGCTTATGTGCATGTAATTGTTTAAGAATAATACAAAGAGATTGTTTTGATAATCTGAACACAAGTCATGCACACACATTCATTACACATGGTGTACCTAAGATCCCCTTATTCAATTTCGGGTAGATCTAGGACACAAGCACCACACAAGAATTATGATTTTATTAATTACTAGAGTACATCATTCTTCAATGTCACAATTTTGTCGTGGAAACTTCTCAATGAGAATGTCATACTTGCAAACTTTGGAAGCAAATTGTCTTCAAAAACTGCCTTCACTAACTCAATCACTCTCAAAGTAAAATATTACTTTGAATTACAATAATGATATTCACTTATCACTCCAAATTTACAAAATATACACCTTATGACTCCACAAAATCAGTTATTACTCCATTACTTAAATAATTACAAATAGTCCTTATCTCTCCAAAATGTACAAAAATCACTTCTTGCTTTTCACTCCAAAAAAAAACATATCACTCCAAAATATTAAAACATACCCTTATTACTCCAAAAACATCACTTCAAAACTAAAAATAAGAAAACACACCTTATTTCTCCATTAAAAATCTCTAATAATCAACCCCTTTTTTTTTAAAGTTCCATTATTTTTTTTTAAATGAAGTCACTTTAAAATGTGAATTAACATTTGTGAAATCACTTTTAAAAAGTGAATTAATGTTTCAAGATTTAAAAGATAAGCATATAAAAAACCATATACCACATGAAGTAATTTAATAAACTAATAAAACACTCATAAAATAAATAGCAAAAATATACCCAAACTAGACATGGTGGAAAAGGCCAGAGCCTCACTATATTATATTCCTCACACTCTCAATGTAATGTGATATAATGTACAAAGAATGATAATAGTGCAAATAAATGCATGAGGAGTTTGTCTCAAGATAGTACATCTATCTTGGATACTATGGTTGAGAAAATATCCCAACAACACACTAATCTAGGAGCCTAACTAGTTGTAGAGAATCTCTAATCCTAACTAAACTCCCTAGTTTGAAAAACTAACTCCTAATTCTCAAAATTTGATTTATTTATTTATAATTTTGGATTTATAATTGTTTTATTATGAAATCAACATCCTACTCACACTGGTTTGTTTGATGATTGGTAAAAAAAAGATAGGTTGTTGTCAAGATCACTGTGTCCCTGTCTTTTTCTGTCAAATACACCAGATTAATTATTAATATTGCTTATTTGTGACGAATTTCTTTGTTTAATCGCAAATTAGGGTTTCTCAAGATTTAATGTTTTGATGAGATGTGCTTTTTTTGCTGCATTGAAAACAAAATTTATTTTTATTCTAGTATTGAAGTCTAATCAGTGCTACACTTTAAGGGTTGATTTCATAACATTCATTCAAGCATTTTTAGTTTAAGGATTTCATTGGGTGTTTTGAATTTGATTTCCTTGGTCATTGCTCAAGGATTTGTCTAAGTTTTAAAACAATTTTTGCATGCTTTTGCTTTCATTTTGGCAAAAAAATTCCCCCCTCAGTCATCTCGAGGTGGGGGAGTGAATTATGTATGAGTGTTAATTGCCTTTGAGTATCATTATTTTTTATCTTTGGAATTTTCACCCAATTCCTTTACTTACACTTGATTGGTTCTTTAGTTACATTTATGAAAGGAAATAATCCTGTTGTTCTTTTGCTTATTTGGAATCATTGTGTGTTTTTTTTTAAGAGTTTTGTTGCATAGATTACATTTGCATGGTTAGAATTCTCATTTCATGAACGAAAGTGTGCATAGATTACATTTGCATAGTGTTCATGGAAATTGTGGCATAGATTACATTTGCATAGTTTTCAAGAAAATTATGCATAGATTACATTGCGTGGTGTGCAATTTAGAGCTTTGAATTGCATTGAAAAATTAGAAGTGGTACATTCTAGAGTTAATATTTTAAATAAGGACCTCTTTACTTACTCTAGCTATAATTCATCGAAATGAAGAGATTACAAATTTCATATTTGGTGCATTAGAGTTTTGAGTCAAGTCATAATACGATCAGTTTCACATCCATTTACTGTTTGAGTAAATAATAGCTTAATAACATAGCGTTAATAAAATTCATTTAAAATTTATATTATTTTTAGGGCTCTTTCCACCTACAGTAGATTAGGTTGTAGGGCTTTGGAATAGGGATGTGAGTAAAATTTCCAAAGCTACAGACACACAATAGAATCTTGTGATAGGGAGATAAATTCGATTATTTTAGTTTTTCGTTGGGAAGCTCTTCTAACACATGAGTCAAGCATGATATCATGTCAGACCTAATGAAGTGATCGTACCCAATTCATTGGCTATGATAGAGTGATTTTCATGTATTACAACGGTGTTGAAAGGTACTAGGGGTCACTTGAAATTAAACCTCCAATTAACCATCTTAAGGAGCTTTAAAGGGGAATGAGATTTGTTACTTTTCCCTTGTGTGTACGTCCGATTTATGATTGTCACCCTAGGTATAATTGTTGTAGTTGGTAACCTCAATGACCATAATCCTAGGTCTATTACCTAAGGTGATGACAGAGAGAAGGTCCTACTGTACTTGGAACAAACATTGGCTAAACTCAATTGAAATTTTTGGAGGGTAATCTTTGCTCGAGATGGCATAAGTGAAGTTATTTTGCACCAGATCGTTTCATTAAGCAGGTTGTCAATGTAACTAGTTCCACTCGCTCTATCTAAAACCACTTTTCACCTTGATTTTTGTGACTTGGATTTCATCCCAACTAGTGATTTCGTTGTGAAAAGCTTATTTGCATGGTTTGGATCCTTATATTTTTTAGCATGTGTTAATTTTTTTTAAATTTTAGTGTCTTTAGGTGTAGATTTTGATAATTATTAATATTGATAGCAAATTTATATAAGTTGAATCTAATGGAAACAATGTCAAGGGTTACCAATAAATACCTTCCTTTTAACAGGAACCCTAATCCTTTTGCTAATTTTTCAAATGTCGGTCCTCCTTATATGGTTATATTGTCACTTCTTGGATTCACAATAGGTTTATCACTATGGTTGTTCTCAACTTCTTTACTTCCAAATACTCCAATTGTACCATATCAACCAAGTATTTCACCTCAACCGAGTTCACCATCTCAACATCACCAACCTACTATTTACCCTTTACCTTCTTCACCCAACATGTCCTCCTCCCTTCCTTCTTATTTTCTTGGTAAAAGCCTTGATGCTAGTAACCAGGTGACTAAGAAGAAGAACAAATGGAAGAAGAAGAAGAAGCAAGATAAGAAAGAAGTCAACCAACTAACCATGGCTATAAGTATTGGCAATGTTGAGGAAACTTCCACAATGCGTCATAAGCCAAAATACCCTTGCAAGATTTGTAAGGGTGACCAATTCCTTATCAATTGCCCTAGTATTCCTAAGGTTTTGGAAGTATGGTCAAATAATTCTCATCAACTTATTGTTGATCCATGAACTAGTGATTCTCATATTCAAGGGAAAAAGGTTAAGGCGAGGTTTCCTTGTAGGTTATGAGAAGGGACTCATCATAGTCACATTTTCCTTCACATGGATGAAGCCTCAAAACTGTTGGAAAAACTTACTATTTCACAACAACAAATTCCAACTAATTATCGTAAAATTTCTCCCCATCTACCGTCAATTGACAAAGTGATTGATCTAAATACAAGTACATTCAATCCCACTCTTCCATTGGAGAGTGAAGCATTTATCATTCAGGTTGATGGAACATTTTTTGATCAAGTGGTCAAATCGATTTCGTCTTTGGTCGATCCCACTCTCCCATTAGAGAGTGAAATTCATTCTGCTCAGGTTCTTCATGTTACCTCAGATTCTTCACATGGGCGCATTTCATCTGTTGTTTCTAAAGCCCAGCCAAGTAATGTGACTACTTATTTTGATTGGAGTAGACTGACAGAACCTCATCTTCCTTCTTCCACCCCTTTCCAAATGATTATGAAGGATTATGGTAAGAATGTGTGATGCACGAATGTAGACGAAGGTGCTTCTGTTAGTATTTTATCCTCATCTTCTTGGCAAGATTTGGGTTCCCCTCAGCTTGTGCCTATTACACAGAATCTGTTAGCTTTTAACAGAACCATTAGTGAACCTTTAGGAATCCTTCCTAAGTTACCTTTTACCTTGGAAGGTAAAATTATCTGTATTAATGTTATGGTCATCCAAGGTCCCTTAGATTTCAATTTGATCCTTGGGAAAGACTATGTCTATGCCATGAAAGTTGTCGTATTGACACTCTTTCACATGATTTCCTTCCCTCACAATGGAAACATTGTGATGATTGATCAACTTTCATACGTTGATATTTATTCGACTACTAGTCATTCGACACCCCTAAATATTCCTTATATAGAAGTGGTACCAACCCCACCATGGGTTAATTATGTGGAAACCTGTCCGATGTTTTCAGTTACTGATGCAAGCAAGCCTCTCACTGTCTGCTCAACTTCTTTTGACTTAGGTCCGGTAATTGAGGTGGTTTAAACTTCAATGGGGGCATTTGAATATGATTTTCTTATCCCTATTGATCCCCTTGACATGTGTTCCTTCCACAGAATTGTTCTTCCATTTGATGAAGACCTTTTGGAAGCCATGATCAAGGGGTGTCCCTTGATAGTGTTTCTTCCATTTGGAAGCCATGAAACAAGTCATTTTGAGGATAGATCTTTTACTGTGTGAACCTCATTAAAAAATGAAATATCTCTTTATGAGGATAGTTCTTTTACTGTGTCAACCTTGTAAAAAAATGAAACAAATCCTCCCTTAATTAAGTCAAGTTTTTCATCTGATCTCATAAATGAACCTTTGTTCCATCTGCCTATTAGTAACCGATAGTCTATTTAGGTGAATGAAACGAAGATTGCGGTGCACGTGCCTATGTTGGTACGCTAGGGGCATGAAAACTTATCTCAAGCATAGTTTTTATTTGGTTCAAGCTTGTGTAAAATGAAACCACCTTCAAGCACATTTTTTCTCTGTTTCAAGCTTCTGTAAAAATGAAACTACTTTCAAGGATAGTCTTTTTTTTGTTTCAAGCTTGTATAAAATGAAACCTACCTCGAGTCCATTTCGGTTATTATTTTCAAGACTCATTAAACTCATGAAAATATTGAGCGTCTTTTGATATCTTTTCATGCTCGTAAAACGTACATGAAAATGTTGAGTTCTTTTTGTCTCTTCCTACTTGTTAATTAAATTTAAAGTCGGTGATATGAGTAAGTTTTTATCACTTTTTTGGACTCGTTAAAACTTACAAAAAAGTAAAACGATGGAGTTCTCTTTACACCCTTTTTAGGCTCCTTAAATATGAAAATATCATTGAGTACTTGATTGTTCGAACTCATAAATGTAAATGAACAACCATCCATTCAATATAAGTTTACCCCTTTTATGGACTGAACCAGACTATTTACGAAAAAGGTATACGTTGACCAATCATAGTCAATAGAGTTCTCTCTTGCATTATTTTATCCTTTTTTGTGCTTGAGGGACTAAATTTACGATAAAGAACACTGCAGAGTTTACTTATTTTTTCTTCTGTCTCCCTAAAACTAAAAAACACCAAGCTTTAGTTTCTTCGAGCTTGTTAAAATTTTACAGAAAAATAACGGAATGGGTTTTCTTTTTGTGTCTTTTCAAACTCATTAAACATGAAAACAACATCAAGTTACCCCTTTACTAGAATCATAAAAATTAAATAGTCACTATGGAAATCTTGATGTCTAAAATGGGCCTCCTAAGGAAATTATAAAATAATATTGGAAATAATAAAATAAGATTAGATTAAATCTTCAAATTTTAGAGGGAAGAAAGAAAAAACTATTATTTAAACTCATATTTTCAACTTATCAACCTATGGGTTTACTCAAATTTTGAGCGGAAACACTCCTTGGATGCAAAATTTGATTCCTCATCGAAGGAGTACCCATGTTGCATACTTTTTTATGGATCCTACTACATGAAAAATGAGAAAAACATGAAAAACATGATTGCAATCATGTTTTTTTCATGTATTTTTCATTTTTCGTGTAGCAGGGTCTATCAAAAGTATGCAACATGGGTACTCCTTTGATGAGGAATTAAATTTTGCATCCAATGAGTAATCATGCTTGAAATTTGAGTAAAACCAAAGGGAGATAAGTTAATAATATGAGTTTAAAAAGTAGTTTATTATTTTATTATTTTTTAATATTTTTATTTTTTACTCCAAAAATGGTGAATCATCCCCCATGGTTGACATCATCATCTTGAATCTTGTTGGTTCTTATAAAGTTTATTTTGGTTGTACATTTTTCTTAGGAGACCCATTTTAGGCCTCAAAAGTCCCCTAATATGATATAGGACTCATTAAGCATAACGGGACCGAACCACTCCTTCTTAGGGTTCGTTAAAAATACTTTGAAGGAGTTATCTAAAGGATGAGCTTACTGGACATGAATATGTTATACTCCTCAAGCTTGTAAAAAATAAAGAGGTACTTTCTAGTAATGGTTGGGGGGAAATGGGAAAGGTTATTCATTTTACATTCATTATGAAGAAAATATGTCACTCTTGAACATGACACTCTGTCACACTTGTGTCCAGGTTGGGTAATCCATTTGTCTTACAGTTAATCGAACCCCATTGAAAGTCTTCAGCTAGTTTTGAGTAGTATCACTGAGTCAAATGCTACCAAGTCAATTGTCGTGTCGTTATGTGTTCAAGAGAAGTTCAATCCCAGTTCATGTTCCTTTTCAAATTTTATCCTTCAATCATGTCAGCCATCCTTGAATTAGTCCTTGCAAACTATTCTTCGAAACTTGACAGTGTATTTCATGTCATAGGCTTTCCTATGGCAGGTCTCTTCCTATAAACTTCAACTCATTATCTAGGAAGTTGATATAGGAACCTTCAGTACCTTTAGGCCTGCATGCCTTAATGGCAGGTTTCTCACTTTCGATGACACGTTCTTATCATTGGTCTTCAATAAAACGATTCTATGAGTGTTCGACTTCAGATCATATTTTCACACTCTATAGATTGTATTGAGAGTACCTTGAGATCCATTGTCATTATTGGTGGTTTCTCTCGCATTTGTTAACAATTCAAATAATTGATCGATAATCAAGTGGTTTCTACTATGTTTCACTTCCATACATTCACTTGCATGGCTAGATTCATACTACAGATTAAGAGATGGAGATCAAGACCCTGGATCTAGTTTCATCAATCTAGGATGTGAGGAGTTATATATTCATGATTATGTAGACAAATTCATAGTTGATGGGTGCGCCCATACTGTGTCTACTATGGATATGATTCTTGAGTTTTTTCGTACTTGTTCATTGAGTTAGTTTTACTCTGAGCATGGGAATGCCTACCTCAGTGATGATTATATATTGCATTTTAATCCTTGAATGTTTCTTGCAGGTTTTTTACCATTGTCTTCGATCCAATATTTGGCATGATAAAGTGCTTCAATCTTTAAAAAACTACTTTTCATACTTTTCACTTTAGGGGTCAATCTGTTACATGTCATTTTGTCACCATGACACTTGAATGTTAAAATGGATCTCTCACCATCCATAAACATTTCCCATTACACTCCCTCAAAGGTCAAACAATAAAAAACCCTTGAAGAAGATGTGAATTTAGGGTAAAATAACTTTATAACCTGTTTTATATTACCTTGCGTAATTTTCCTAGTCATTTTATGTGCATTTGCAATTTCTCTCTTTGAAATCTATGCAGAACTGCACTTTGTCTTCCACTATAGACCGCACACACAACTCAAAGAAACAAAAAAATAAAAAGTGAATTCCAAAAGCATTATTGGGCGAATATATCCCAATTGAAAGCTTATGGGTCATATCTATTCAAGCCATACCCCTCAAATCATGGAGCTAATTCCCTCTCATCAAGGAACCCTAATTCCCCAATTAGAGGATCTCATCCTTCTCTTTTGGATCTGAAACTTCTTCCTCTTGGTCTATAAATTGACTATAGGCTAGAGGGATGAGGAGGTTCAAAAAATATAGACTTATGCTATTGGATTTAGATTAGAAGACTTATCATCTAAGGAGAGGGTTAGAGGAATTTGGGAGGAACCTCATGACATCAAGGCAGAGGTTGTAAGGCTCTTCTTTATCCTTGAATTAATAAAAATGAATCCTTTTTTCCATTGTATTGTCTTACTGAAATGATGAATGATTTATGTCTCTTTTGATATCCATTAATATCATTTCAATTTCTAATCTCCTTGATCATTAGAATAAGCTTGTTTGAATTGTTATGTTACATATGCCTTTGATCTTTCTTATGTCTGTGATTGCAGGTCCTTTTGAGCATTAAGAAGCTACATCAGGACGGAGTAGGGATCTCAATTAAGCATTTTTGAAATAGGTAAGAGGATTATTCTCCTACTCTTGTATTTATAATTCAAACGAAGTAAGCTTAGGAAAAGAGTCATTCAATTATCTATTTGTTTCTAGTTTCCTTTAGGATCTAGGGAGATCACTCTTGTCAACAAAAGGGATTTATCCTCCTAACATACATCCCCCATGAGAATTCACTTATGGATTTATAAATGGAAACTGTAGTTCCCTATAATGAAAATCTCATTGCGATATTTTCGTAGTGTTTTTTTAATATAAAATGTTTATGTTAAGAGAACATGTGCAATGGTGTGCTTTCTTCCAAACACCAAAATATGCTTACACATGATATAATATGTCTTTTTGCACTTGAAGGATACATAAATTGTAATACCCTGTATTTGGAATTTTGTATATATATATAATAGTATTTTCATATATCTATATATAATATATATATATATATATAACATATATATATATATATATTATATATATATATATATATATATATATAATATATAAATATATATATATATATATATAATGGGAAAGATAAGGCCAAGAAATATTATACTTTTTTAGGTTAGATTGTACATGTTTTTTAGTTTTAGATTCAAAGGCTTTGAAAAAATTAAAGGCTGGGACTCTTTTAGAGAGTGTAGACTTAGATACATGGTTATTTAACATTTTGGAAGTAGGGAAAAAAATATACTTGACTTTATAAACTTCAAATTCCTCTTTGAATCATGGAAAATATGTATTTCTATAGCTTTTATTAGAGAATGTGGATTTAGATATATGACAATGAAAAATATATTTTCATTTTTATTGATATTAGGCAAGTGTTATATTTTTTGCACGGCTATTTTTTATGTTATTTATATGTGTTATGTGTAATTGAGATGAGAAATATTAAGCACTATCCACTATGCCAATAATTGATTTATTATCTTTCGATATTGTCCATTGCATGAGAATAACTTGATATTCAATGGATAAGATGAAAAGGCAATGAATCAATTATTTGTTTATTGCATAATGCTTACTATTTTCCTAATTGAGATATAAACTTTATGAAAGTTGTTAATAATATTTTGATTCATTATAATATATTTTATGGATGTTATGAAATATTTAAATATTGTATTTTATATGAATAAGATTGATTATGAAAAATAAAGGTAGTGGATTTATTGTTTGTTGATCTTCCGATTAAAGATTTCCTATTAATATCTATATCATCCTTTACATATGAGGTGATGTCTGTTATTATTATTAGTTTTATTGAGTACTATACAATAAATATTTCATTAAAAAATAATATTTTAATATAGTAATGATTATTTATTTTATTTAAAAGAATAATAATAAAATATTTTCATTAAAAAAAATTTAATATTTATATTAATGATTAACTTTTAAAGAAGCATAAAAGAAGAAATAATGTGGAATATTTTCTTTTCTAATTACATCCTTTATGTATAAATTTAAAATTCTTTTCTAAAACTTAAAAAATTGTATTTAAATTTTATTAATACATTGATATATCTTATATACATGAAAGTCTTTGTTGCCAAAGTTGTTTTTGACTTGGCATCATTCTTGTCCTTTTAGAAAGTAAAATGCATCTTTAAGGATCTTCAAAGATAAATGTGTTGTTATAGGAATCCATACATTACTTTTTGAAAGTTAAAAATGTGAAGGGAATCACTGATATGTAGAGAAAGTACTAATCCCTCACTTGAAAAGCCAATTGATGTCTAGATCTGTTAGTGGTTTCCTTAGTTATGAAATATTTTAACTATTACCATTTTCATCACCCAATTTAGGTATTTTAGGAGGATAATTTTAGCATGGATACTTTTGGATATAGTAACTTTTAAAATGAAGGAAATTTTAATGTATAATATGTGCAAAAATGACTACAAGAGTGTTTGGTAAAGAATATGACATGGGATTATTTGAATGTTGATAGGGATTCTAGTCGAATATGCACTAATTAAATCTAGGATAGGCATTGTTCAATTGGACTGAATCATGTGGTGCTATAGATGGGCTAACCTTGAGATAAATGTTTATAGGAAATTTCTTCCTTCTTGTTTCACATATTGGCTCAAATGAGGTATTAGTAGTTCATACCTACAAGTATGAAGAAAAATGTTCATTTGCATAGCTTCATAATTATATTGGTTTTATTTTCTTTATACAATTAGTGTTCATGGATATCATTTGTGTTAAAATATGAATCATGAACTTTTTGTAAAAATGCTCGAAAAATGGATCTTTAGTTATTGTAGATATGTTGAGCATCATCTCATTTGATTTTTATTTCCAAATGCATGAGTGATTTATTAGGTTTAGTTAACAAAGGAGTTTGACCATTAATTAGGGTCATCATTATCAATACCACCATTATAAATTTCACCTTGGAGATAATATAAATGAATTCTTAATACTTTTGGATTCACTTCTTAGGTTTAGGATCTTTCATTTGACCTAAATGTGAGAGGTAAGTCTCCCTAGGTGAGAGTGGGTAGATTTCGTAGTAGTTTCTCGTGCACTGTTGCTTATGGGACCAAACATTTCCTTTAACAAGAGTTTACACAACAATATGTAGCTTAATGGATGTCTTTATTGTTTGTAATTGATTTTTCCTCCCTTAATTTGTATGTCATCACCCCCTTGTTTAATGATTTTTGTTGATGCAAACTTATCTTTTTATGTCTTTTATTTTTTGATGTCTATTTTTTCATATAATTTGATTTCATGAAAAATATAATAAATATAAATGGAATATAGAATATTTTACTTGGTAATAATTATACTAAATTTGATATTATTTTTCTCATCTAGGTTTTAATTTGGTTTCTAAATTGATTTTGGAATATTTGGTGAGATTTCAAATATCAATTGCGCGAAGAAAAACTTACAACAAAAAGATGCATTATCATACTTTCAAAGGCCTCACTCCAAAGGTACACATTATTTAATGCTTCAAATTCATTTGAACAACCCATCACTGAAGGAGATGTCAACTCTTGTGAGAATGTGTATAATATCCAAATAGGAGATGAGAGTATACGTTCCCCTAGTGAACAAAGTGATCATAAATGCATTTCACTAGAAATTTGCAATGAAGATGTTGAAGGCTTTTCCTTAGGAAAGGATAAAACACATTCACGAAAAAAGAAAGAAAGGCCATTGGGATATAGGGAGAAACTTCCAAGAATATTGGGTCTTAATATTTGCATATATTGAAAAAGTACCTCCAAAAAATGAGAATGAGATTTCATGAGAAGTTAGATGCAATGCATGTAGTTGGAAAACTGGAAAGGAAGTGAAATTTCAAAATCAGATAGATATAATAGAGAAGCATGCAAGAAAGTTGCATGAGAATAAAGTTATAAATGGTGAGGAGAAACATATTATTAGATGGATATATTCTAAGGAATGCCAACATGTCACAATTGAAGATGAATATAAGAAATATTTAATAATTAATGGAAAACTTAAGGCAATTGGAGGAACCATCAAATTTCTATTTGGAAAGACAATGGAAATAAATTTGTTATCCAAGATGACACAATTAAGCATTATATTTCACATCTTATCTAAAGGTCATCCAGTGAAAGATTATCCACATTACATGAAATACCTATCTTTTCTTAAGGTATCAAATTTTCCATCCTCACATTGGTCTATAACAAGTGGTTAGATCCGGGAAAGATATATAGCTAAAGTAGAAAAGGATGATTTAAAACAAAAGATATCAAATGCTAGGCTTTTGTCAATTTCACTAGATGAGGTTATAGTTATTGATAATACTTCATGGATTTTCATGAGTATCTATATGGCTAATGACCATATTAGGCATTCAAATATACTTGGTATTCATAATGAGGGAAAATTATACAACTAAAAATATTTATGACCTTGTTATTAATAGTTTGAAGGAATTCAGTGGTATGGATAACTTAATGATTGCAAAAACAATTGGTATGTGTTGAAGTAGATGGAGAATCAATGATGCAAAGTTAGAGAAATGGCCTTTGTGTTAGACTACAACTATCAACTTCACCATATATGCTAAGTATTCATTGTATGCCTCATAGGATGAATCTTGCATTTAAAATAGTAAGTAAGTTTTCATTGATTTCAAAATTTGAAGGTCTTGTACGAGAAGCTTATGCATATTTTTGTCATAGCCCCAAATGATTTTCATAGTTTCAAGAATTTGTAGATGGTGATAGAAATTGAAACAAATAATAAAATATGTTGATACAAGATGGATCTCGTTGGATGAACCAACTTAAAGACTATGTAGTTAGTATCAATCATTTTTAAGGGTGATGTATGCACATCACTTCAGTGTAGGCAAAGCTCAAGATATTCTCTTTCGATTAATTGACATATAGAAATTATTAACATTGAATGGAATTCTTCTTATGCTACAAGAAACAAATGTTCTTGTGAAAATGTCTCAAAGTCACATAATGTATATTGCAAAGTACCAAAATGTAAGAAAATTGGAATGTATTTCATTGGATAATTTCTATACAATGTTGAAGTATTTTACAGGTCCACAATTTACAAATTGGAAAACAATCATTAATATAGAAAATACTATTTTTTTATAAGTTTAATGAAAAAGGGATATTAGGTATGGGGGTGCTTGGATATATGGCTCCATTTCATTATATTTATAAGACATGAAAGTTCACCAAAGAATGACCTATGTTAAGAGACATATTCAATTTTTTTCATCTCAGTAAGATGCAACTTGATAGAAATTGTACAATCACTAGCATCATAGATGAGAAAATTATTTGCTTGAGAAAAATTTCTAGAGGCCAAGTTTGTGGTGTATCCTAAATATTGGAATAATCAACAATGTCAAAAAACTTTAAAAGATGACTTCGTGGTTAAATTAAAAACTTTAGTGCACCATTTTTCCCATAAGGTCCAAATATATGGGGAACATACTCAAGGTATTTTGGATTCATCAAAATTGTTTCAACAAGCCACATGCTTTGTTGAAACAAAATAGAAACAATTTCATGTTTTGGAGAATCCCCTATAATATAGTGCAATAACAAGATTATGAATTATTTTAGGTGCTAGCCAATACTTACAAGAAAATGTATCAGAATACTTCAAATTAGGAGATTTGTATCAAATATTTTGGGATCGGTGGAGGATGGGAGGATTTTTAGTTCACTATCATTTTTAAGTCAAAGTTGAGGAAAAATCATGATAAACATATGGATATATGTTTAAGATTATATATATAATGAAGTATGACATTAACAATTTTCCATATGAAAGAGAACTAGCTCTTTGGCGATCAGATTGTGATCAAAGGAGTGAAAACAATATAATAAACTTATCCAATGAACTTTATATGGAACATGATATTTTGGAGGCGCAAAATTATAGTTCATCTGGAAAAGATTGTGTTCAAATCGAACAAAATGAGGACCAAATTGAGAACTGGGAAATTTATATACCACAATATTTTATCTAGTCCAATAGATATGAAGGCCCAAGGGACACTTATCTTTGTATACATGTTCTAGTTATCTTATAGATATAGTCTAGATCGTCATCGCTCTTATCGTTGCACACTGGCTCTGTGTTGCGCAATCCTTCTGCAGGGTCTAAGGGTACCACTATGTGTAGTGAATTTTATCTAGTCCAATAGATATGAAGGCCCAAGGGACACTTATCTTTGTATACATGTTCCATTTTTCACAAGTATGAGAAATTTGTCATTTTCAACACCATATACAAGCCTAAAGGGTGTCTGTCCAGTCAACTTCTTGGAATGTCCATCTATATTTAGTTGGGTCTTATTTTCATAAAAATAAGTTTCATGGTTAATTAATTACTATGTTGAATTAATTTTTTTTATGTTATTAATTGAATGTTGAGTGTATTATGAATTTAAATGTTGTTTTGCATATATATTATGCATCTATAATTGTATGTTCCTAAACATGTATAACCATATTAACCTCTATTAATTAATTGATAACATGACATAGAGAAATTACAATATCACAGCATTTAAAGGTGGGGTCCATCCTAGCAAAAATGTTGGGCATGAGACAAAAAAGTATTAGAGAAAAAAATTAATACAGATGAGAGAAAAAATAATTAAGTACCCTACTATCCCAATAGTTATAATGATATTTGGGTATGCTACACCTAACATTTTCAAACAAAGTGAAGGAAAAGAAATTCCAACAAGGAATACATAAAGGTTTTGATCAATTCAAAAAATGGCAAGAAGAAGAAACATCAACGACTTCAAATATCCCAAGGATGAGTAGCAAGGAAGTCTAGTGTAACATTGTAGCCTCAAGTAACTAGAAATCAACATGTGTAAAACTATAGAATAGCATTGGTAGCTCTTTTAATAAATGTCATGGCCTACGGAAAGCAATTGAGAGAGTGATTTCAATTCCTTAGTTCAAATGAGAAAACTAAGTGTTTGGGTAGTGGTGTTTCCCATAATAACCCTATTAAGGCATTTCCAGGGCACCCAATGGAGGTCGATAAGACCTCCCCACTTTAGGTTCTAGGTTGGATCCATAGACAAGAGGGGATAAGCTTCGATATATACAAATGATAAATGCCCCAAAATACTTTGGAACAATAGTTTTAACATGTTAGATTTCCATATTAGTAATGGTATAAAAGAATAAAAATGAGGAATTAAATACAGTGTGGAGAGAATAAACACTAGAATAAAAACATGTTGATAAAAAAATATCCAATAGGAATCATCATTCCCATAACACAAATTCTTCAAAGTAAAAAATAAATAGGTTAAGAAGAAAGATTTTCCCAAGTGAAAAGCATTGGGATTGACTAGTCATAAAAGAAGACATATAAATTAAACATAAATGGTCATAACAAAATGGTATTATATTGAAAGCATTCTTAAAGAGTCAGTTCAGAATGTTTCACAAACTCCAAAATCATCTTTGAAAATTATGAAAGATTAGTCTCAAATAATTTCAATAACTCCCATTTCAACAAACATTCTAGTTGTTTATTCTATTGTTAAACCATTATCTAAAGTCGAACTAGTTACTAAAATAGTTCATTTTTTAAGCGACTACTATTTCAATTCTCAAACCAAATCAATGGTTAAGAGAACCAGAAAGAGGAAGCATGATTCTACTAAAACTATTGCATAATTAAGTTGTAAAGACTCAAGTGATCACAATGATAAAGCTAAAGAGTCAACTCGGGTCCTTAGAACTTTCATGAACTACACCCAATATACATTTGATAATCTATCTGAGGAATGTGAAAAAAATTGAATAAGATCAAAAAACTTGAAGCACAACTAGAAAAGAACAAATTTTGTAATGAAGAAGAATGGCAGAGACATTCTACAATGCTTAGAGAAGGCTTTTCTCTAACCATTCAACAAATAGAAGAAAATCATAATTTCAGTAATCCAAATCTAGAACAGTTATGGCAAACAAAATTATTTGATTTGAATAATCAACATATTCAGGAAATTGAAGATTTGAAAACATCTCAAGAGAGCCAAATTGCAATCTTTAAGAAAAAAAAATTGAATGATAGAATAGTCCTTATAGATGAATCAACAATTGAAGATGGTTCAACAAAAAATTTTCAAGCAGATGGATAAAATCTATAGATTTTTCCTAGAGTTACTATTCATTAGTGACAAAATTGAATTAATAATGGAATAAGACAAGATGATTAATAACATATTTGGCTATATTATTGATTGAAAAATCTATTTCAATCTTGAGAATATTGTAAAATTATCCAAGGATAAAAATCTTATGATTTCCTCATTAGACCAAAGAGATTTGAACCGCAAGGAAATTAAAGAATGGATTAAAGATGCATTTAAGCTTTGTGATTTTGTTTGGGATTTAGGATTAGATATTGTAGAATAGTTTGATATGCCTCACCCTAAAGCTCTTAGGGGAGAAGTGTCAGCGATACTTAATCAACGAGAAGTTGAGGATAAAAGATCATCAGATGAAAATATTATTAAAGAAATTGGTACATGGGATACACAGGTTATTCAAAAGTTTATGCAAATTCCCTTTGAACAAATAAAGTTGATATCTAAATTCTCGTCAAAATACAACTGTAAGAAAAGGTATATCAAAAATTTGATGTCCAAGTGCCAATTTAACATTGATAATTTTGTGTCAATCCATCTCCAATAGATTTATGAAAGATATTCAGAATGGTCCAGATACATCCAAACTAATGCTCCAAAGAAAATGTCAATTTATTCATCTCTAACCCCTCAAGTTCAGGATGAAGATTAAACAACCTACCCAGTTGAAAGAAAATATGTAATGAACCGATAATATTTGCATTCTTGTTGTAATTTGTATTGAAGAAAATATTTAATATTTCTATCTTTAGCAAAAAGAAAGTCTTATCTTATTTTATTTTCATATTTATACAACCCTTTACATTGGCATAAAGGGCGACAAATAGTGGAGCAGTGAGCCACTAGTCCTAAACATAACATAACATAAACATAAAGGGGGTTTTCTCTCGCTTACATAAATCTATCTCGTAAGCGAGATAAAACCGTTCAACTAAAGCTCTTCTTATATATATATATTATATTATATATATTAATTTTTATAAGTCTTTATAAACGGAGCCCAAAAAAATCAATTTAAGTGGCCACTGAGACCCACATTCAGTCCATATCAAACATCACAATTTTTATTCAAATATTGTGTTTGGGTGATTCCCCCATCCCCCCTACTATAAGATTGTTCAAGTTACAATCACACACACAACAGTGTATATATTTGTTTATAGTTAATTGTAAATATTATTTTATGTTATATATTTTCCTTACTTTAATTTAATTTTAGCATTTCTTTAGTTTTAGAGTAGAATGGAAATCGAGTCTTTGTTTCAGAGAATATATAGCCAAACCAAATGAATAGGGGTCTAATTGGGACCCTGATTGGGTCAATACTCACTCGTTACAGGGTGAATTTTTCCATCTGCCTACAACCCAATGTATCAAAGGATTGAGAACTAACAAAAGTAACAATGGTAAAACATATCAGGTACAAAATGTTTGGAACATAACCTTTTGAGTTTGACCTTATGATATTTCTCACATGTACAAGTAAAGTGGTTTTTGTTTTGAAATAAAGTTTATATTTCATGTACTTTCTACTTTTTATGGGCTTTATAATTTTTTGATATTTTCCCATGTATTATTGCTATGTGATTATTAATAATATTTAACAATGGTAGTCATAGTCATTTGGAATAATATGATTATTGTTTAAATTAATGTTAATTGTATATATGTAATTATTAATACTTGATTGATAATGTTATAATAGAACAATTACATAATAATATAATATACTTATGTGTTGTTATATAACATTAATTAATATGGTTTATAAGGTCTTTTATGACATTAATATTTCTCATTATTGTTGATTTTTTTTTTAATTTTATCCAATGTTTAATCTTTAAATT
>APFE030686868.1:0-10828 GCA_000404065.3 Pinus taeda | reverse complement strand
ATAAGCGACTGTTATTATGGTTCCATTCACATGTTCTTCTGGTAATATTTGAATTATATCCTGCTTGAATGATATATAATTGTATGATATTGGATTTTACGCTTGTTTTGGGTTGTTCTTCATTTGTGCAGGTGTCCATGCGTGGAGCGCAAGGATAGTGACCGGCCAAAGCTAAAGGACAGGAGCGACACTTCTCCCACAACAAATAGCGTTGGATCCCAGGTTGGTCTTTCTGATCAACTTTTAAATTGTGCAATTAGGAACTTGCATGCAGCGTGTATGATTGTTGCTAGACCCCTGTGGGGCTAGTGGGATCGCCTCTGTCCGCAGAGGGGATTTACCTTCGCAACAGATGGCATTTTCAAATTTAGTTCTAAATAATGATAGGTCAAATGATAAATCAAAAGGGATTTCCTCTAAATTTGACAAATCCTCAGGGAGTGAGTTTTCCTTGAATAGTTGGCTACTACTTTCCTGAGTTTCTTCATTTTCTGGTTTTCTTAGAATTCTGTCTAGGTCATCAACTATAGTTGCAGGGTTTGGATCTGGGTTTTCCCTGGTATAGTGAATCTTCTTAGGAGCTAGAATTTTAATTTTTTAAATTGTTTCTATGAAATTTTTGAAAATTTACTTCAGATAATGATCTTAAGGGGCTCAATATAAAATTTAAGGTTTCCTTAAAGTTTTATGAGATTGTGTTGGGTAGCAAAGGTCCCGTGTAACGTTTTGGGGCTCAAAAGCCCATAATTTTGGGTAAAGGCATGGCAAAGACTCCATGAGATGCACGAAGAGTAAAGTGTAATGATTCAAGTCAAAGGGTTGTCTGCCCAAAAATAATGTAATTGAGTCAGCTCACCCATGGTCCGCAGACCATGGAAATGTATAAATAGAGCAAGGCTCTAGAGTTAGGAGCAAGTTTTTGGTATGCACTTTTGGATTTGGAATGTAATGGGTTTTTGAAGAAAGAAGCCTTGAAGCATTTGTAAGTTCAAGTCAAGGGTGTTGGTGGGTAAATAGAGGCTCTACAGATGTGTGTGCAGAGGCCTGGTAGAGTATGCAGCGGTGTGCATGGACCCTTGCAGTTGAGTGCGTAGGGGAGATCTGGATGTATTGGCAAAAGAGTTGAATAAAGATAAGTTGGTTCTGAAATACTGTGTTGAATATGAAATATTGTGGATCTAGTTAATTTACGGCTGATATATATATATTTGATCTATGTGCTTATGCTTATGTTATGAGTTTATGCAATTCTATAACTTTTCTGGGTGCGTGAACTAGTTATCTCTATTAAATGTTTGCTTAAAGACCATAAAAGGTAGATCTGATCGATAACAACTCATTAGTAATAAGTATCAAGGAATTGTCTTGTTCCGAATCTATGTGGAAGCAGAGTAGCACAAGGCCACACAAGAATGCATGAAGAACTAATGACACTCGAAAGGTGCTCGTAGCCCGGGCTAGCAGGAACAAATCATACCAGGAGTGCAACCACCTAACTAGCTATAGATAGCACAGTCTCAGCACCCTAAGAAGTTGAAAGAAGGCACAGGACTATAAACAAGCCTACGGGAGGTTGGCACAGAAAAATAGTTTGGTACAGATTCATTCGGTCCACAAGCTCGCAGTTGTGCCCAACAGATGGTGCTACCGTGCAGAAAGGTCAAGAGGTGACCATTAACACCATTGGTCCTAACAAGGAAGTCAAGTTACGTCAGGGAGGAGTGGGCGGCAGGCCATTAAGACGAAATTTTTGAGCTAGATGAAAAAAGTTTTACCACCTAGACATCGTTAATAGACTGGAAGTGGAGGGAACGGATCCATTCAAAACTACATGTTCCTGTAACAACCTATGGATGGCACTAGGATCTTTGAGGTTTGAACTAATAACGACCAACAAACACTCAACTACCAGGTATTCCATGAGTACCATGGTGAGAACGTAAGCACGATTCGCGGAAGAACTATACTCAACCCAGGAGCAGCTAGATGAAGCCATCACAGTTCCTGGACTCTTGAAATCGCCATGCACACACCGACCTCAAAAAAACAAGCAGATGATGGGGCTAGTCAAGATATCACCAAGATTCAATAATTTATCGGGAGCTTAAAAGGGCAAAGTGTTCACCACTAAACTTGAGGAGGACGATGAATATTTGCAAGCTTTGATACATTAGATTGACGCACAAGATGAGGATGAAGACGAGGCTTTCCAAATCCCTTCATGACCCCCATATATCTCCCCATGGACTCGGATAGCCAAGATACCAAAGGACTTGGATGTTGCAAAGAATACGTTCCAGACCCCACTTCTTCCGAATGAGATAAGGTTTGATGGGTTGCTGCTGGGCCAGGTTCCAAGCATCAAGTTCGAAGATTGGGACCTTTTAGATAGTGACAAGTTCCCTGAATTGACAGAAGACAAATTACTGCTGTGGAAGTGGTTACTAGGTGTGGAGAAGGTGGGATTACTTAATCTAAGGTGGATACCTCACTATCACCGTGTGACCATCACCATCTTTGTTATCTAGTAGTTATTATGTCTGGTACATGATGGGTATCTGTGGTTGGAGGAGCCAATTCCTATCACAAATAATTTAGTACACCGGATTATCCACTTTCCTGTAAAAGGGAATGACCCCAAAAATATAGCTAAAACAAGTAGCAATGGGGTCTCACCTAAACAATGAAAGCTAAATATAAGTTGGAGAAGAAGAAGCGGGGATATGCAATAGCAAGCATCAAAGAGCGAGGGGTACGAATAACCACCTAGTTACTAGCTAGTAAACTAATGAGGAAATACCATGCAGATGAGGTGTCAGCTCCTATCATTGTGCTTGCATAATAGTGTGTGAAAGGGGTTCAGTTCAACTGGGCGTAGTTCCTATGCGACAAATTTTTGAAAAATTTTCAGGAAGCATAGGATAAAGGTAAGACATTTTATTATGCATGGTTGCTACTATCAATCCTTCTGGTTACAGGATAACTACCACAGGGTAGCCAGCTTCAAAGCATTGAAGATATCCTACTAGAAGTAGTGCAGTATACTTCTCTCTAGGCTACAAAGGACGTAGCGAGGGTTTCTGACATCAAGGTTTTTTGGACCTTCATGGAGGGGAGTATCTAGAAACAAATCATGCGCAGCCCACAGATGTCTCCAAAAATCTACAACAATTTGCAAAGCATGGCCAAGTTCAAAATAGACATGCATAACTTATATATTCAGGTGCGGAAGGATCCAAATGAGCATGGGTCACACTTCCATTCATTGCAATAGATGATGCTATTGACGAGGTATTGGCAACATGGCCTCTAGAGTGGCACACCCCAGACAAGGTTGTACTCAAAAGAATGGAAGACATCAATGAAAAAAGGAACTCCAACAATGACTCACTCAATTGGTGGAAAAGACCCGTCAAGGACAACAAGCAGCTTTTCAAAAGGAGGAAACCAAGGAAGTGATAGCCAAAGAAATCACCGCAGATTAGGAAATGGCCTTAGAGCAAGACATGCAATAGAAAAAGGAGATATAGGAGCACATGACCATATTACAGAATCACCCCAAGTCAAGTGACCGCGCAACAAGGAATCACCGCGCACACACAAAAAGTCAAAGACAACAAAAGCTTTGGAAAAATAGTTTATTGATAGCAGAAAACTGGTGAGTAATGTCCCTATCGATGCATGGATGGACCTGATCACAAAGCAGACAACTGTGTTGGGGGATATCCGAGCATAGTTCTAGGCATTATAGGTACAACCCCTGAGCAGGGTAATCCTACAATTAACAGAGGACACAACCGCAGCTGAGCAGATGGTGTGCACCAATATAATGAACACCTTAGCGTTTCCAGCAGGTGTTGTCTTAGCAGAAGTAGTGGGGGACGTGCAAAGTTGGAGGTTGAATCTGGTTGCTCTTCCTAGAGAAACCTTGTACCAACTACAGGATGGAGTAGCCACTGAGCTTCGAGCCAAGGAAGGCCACGCCCTCCAAACATTGATGAAGCACAAGGCAAATCTGAAGTAGGTTAGTCTCCAACAGGAGGAATTGCTCACACACAACTAGGAAGTGGAACATGCCATGATGGAAGCTTACAGCAAGGTACTAGAGTTAGCTATCCCAGCCGAATTCCCAACAACTGAAAAGGTTCATCGCATGGCCACAGGATTCCGGACGGCCGAAGAGGAGGCCGCAAAGGATCAATGGGAATTAAATCTACAAATTGCAGAGCTTAGGCTAAATTTGCAACCAACCACACTGTCAGAAATTCGAGAGCAGTGTCGCGATGAAATTCAAGCAGAACTGGAAATGATAAAGCGCGTTGTCCAAGATTGCTCAGGACTATTAGATCAATCCCTCCTTAAGATCACCTCCTTCCAGGAAGACCCAACCATACAGCAAGTAGAAAACAAAGCATGAAAGTTGCAGCAAGCTTATGACACATTCTGAGCGACTGCGCAGATGGTTGCTATCATGCATAGGTTGGCTAAAATGAAGGAGGCTCAGGCTTTAAAGGCACAAGTTGATGATGCACAACAAAAGGAGGTAGTGTTAAAGAATGCATCCAGCCTTGGCTTGACGAAGCATTCGCAGTCTCCATAGCCATCGAAGGAAAGTTAGCGCATGTAGGTAGTAAGTGATCCTGGACAGGCAACTACAAGTGATACAAATGCATCAGTGGCTTGCGTAGAATAGGTACAGAAAATAGATGCAAAGTTTATTGCAAGTGCAAGCGACACGCAGAAATTGTTGACTGACCTCCGCGTGAAGACTACCACACTAGTCGAGTGACTCAGGACGAGTCACGATGATCGTGTTGGGGGACGATTGGGTAGAAAAATCCCCGCGTAACAGTTTTGGGGCTCAAAAGCCCACAATTTTGAGTAAAGGCATGACAAGGACACCACTAGATGCATGAAGAGTGAAGCGTAATGAGTCAAGTCAAAGGTTTGTCCACCCAAAAAGAATGTAAATTGAGTCATCTCGGCCATGGTCCATGGACCATGGAAATGTATAAATAGAGCAAGAATCTAGAGTTAGGAGGAGGTTTTTAGTATGAACTTTTGTATCTGGAATGTAATGGGTTTTTGAAGAAATAAGTCTTGAAGCATCTGTAAGTTTGAGTCAAGGGTGTCAGTGGGTAGATAGAGGCTCTGCAACTGTGTGCACAGAGGCCTAGTAGAGTCCGCAGCTGTGTGTGTAGACCCCTGCAGCTGAGTGCATAGGGCAGATCTAGATGTATTGGCGAAAGAGTTGAATAAAGATATGTTGGTTCTGAAATACTATGTTGAATCTGAAATATTGTGGATCTGGTTAATTGATGATTTATATATCTGTTTGATCTGTGCGCTTATGCTTATGTTATGATTTTATGCAAATTTAAAATTCCTTTGGGTGCGCGAATTGGTTATCTCTATTAAATGTTTGCTTAAAGACCATAATAGTTAGATCTGATCTATAACAACTCATTAGTAATAACTATCTAGGAATTTCCCTGTTCCGGATCTACATAGAAGCAGAGTAGCACAAGGCCATAGAATGGAATGCGAACCCTCTAGACCCCATCAAGACATCCCAAGGGTGTGGAAACCTGGTTCCAGCACCCTCCCCTGCTACCTCCGGTGAGACCTTAGTCCACGCTCCGTGGGCTATTGTTGAAAGGGTCAGTAGCTGTAAGATTTGTTTGGCTAAATAACTATTCCGAACCTGTGTCAAGCCCATATAAGCCAACAGATTGAGGATTGAAGTCCCCAGTATGGTCACCATAAATTTTATCACTCTAATATTTCTTTTGAAGTATGAAGAAAGAAAAACCAAAGGTAATCACAAACCACTTTTGGAGATCAGGATCTAGCCTTCTTGCTGCTCAGAGAGGGTTCTCTCTTTAAAATTTAACTTTGTTTTAGTTAAGATGATTTTAGGCTAGTTATTACTTGCACTTGGGTTTTATTTTGAAAATTTGGTGGTGGTATCACTTTACTTAGATGGACAGAGTTTTCGCTTATACCATTGGGCTATGGAGTCGGATGTCTGACAAATAAGACTGGATTCAGTTCTAAAAATAGGGTTTATAGGGCAAGATAGATGAGTTAATGTAAATCTCAGAGGCTAAATGGTGAATGTCTTCAACTCACTTCCAGGGAGCAATTAAGGGTTCCCTAGACTGGAATTTGGAAGTAATGAAAAATTCAACTGGCATGGGAGATAAATTAAGGGTTCTCAAATCCGGGTACTAGAAGAACACATGTAAATAAATTATTGTGCAAAACACAGTGTAATTAAACAAATTCTAAGCGATATTTCTAGTTAATTCATTCGGATATTAGAACACATTTAAGATTGTGAAAACACATAAGAAAGGTACAAAAGTCACACAAAGAAAGTAATTCACTACAAATGGCTCATTTCATGAATCCTGTAGCGAAATGCTTTTATTACTTGCTCCAGTCTGTTGACGTGAAAATGGTATAATCACCCTTAGGTTCAAGATCACAATAACTCTACAAATGTAAAATAATCCACCCCAAATACTTCAAATGGTGAAGTATTTATACAAAAAGTTTATTACAAAATATCTCAAACTAATTTGAGAACTAATCTAGGAAAAGAAATATATCTTCTTGCAAGAAGATAGAGACAATTATTGAACTGTTTCATGTTGTCCCTTTTATTTTAGTTCTGTTGGCTGTAGACGTTGATTTTTAGCCCTTTATGCTACTAGGTTGTTTGGATTTTAAATTGGATGCTCTGTTTTACTTTATCCTTTCACCTGATACACTTTGACTCTGCTGGCTTGTCTTCATCCTTTTTACCATGTTTATTTACTTTTTACTGTACACTTATATTTTTACTATGCTTTTACTATAGTAAATCATAAATATTTTGCCATGTTTCTTCATATAGTAACTGCATGTTGAGAATTTTCCTATATATCTCATCAACCTCTGTATATTTGGAAAAAGTAGGCTTATTAATAAGTAAGTGTTTCGTCTCATGCTGGAGGTAAAACATATTTTCAGAAGTCTGGTATAATACTCTGCCAGTTGGTATACCACTCATTGATGAGGTATTTTCTTGTTCTCTAGCTACTTCTCTGATTTTCTTGTTGTAGTCCTCCTATGTCATAAATTTATCATTTATGACTAAGGGACTAGGTAGTCCCTTTTCTCTCAAATGCTCAAATGTGATCATAAACCTATCAATAGCTAGTTTCATGGTTTGACACTTATCTTCTAAATTTAACATTAAATTTCTCTTGGATAGGACCATCTTAACTTCCAAAATAGTACCTGTCCTGTCAAGTATGTCAAGTTCTTGTAGCTCATATTTGTTCTTGGAGTTGAGGAGTTGAGTAATTCTTACTACTGCCTTGGGGATTTCTCCAAGCTCTCCTTTGACATCGTGGATGGCTTATGTAGCCTGCTTGATTAAGTCTATCTGCTCAAAAAAGACCTAGATATATGGCCAAATATCATTGACAGAGTCAATGGTATTGGCCCATAATAATTGTTTGGCCATTTGAAAAGGCTTACTTAGTGTTAACTATTTCTCCATGTTTTTCACTCTTTCATTCATTCTGGTAGCCTTCTGTTGTTCTTCCTTATGCATGATCTGGTATAACCTAAAATCTATCTCCACTCTAGTAAGTTTCTGTTTTAACTTGTTCATTTCATTGGTTTGAATGGACATTTCTTCCATTGCCTTGACGAACCTGTTTGCTTCATCACCTATGGTACCTGTTTCTGTTGATGTCATTGTTGATGTAGTTGTTGTTGTTGCTGGCAATGCAGTGGCCATTGAACCAGTGACAGCTAATGTTGTTTCCATGTGGAAGGTACAGTTGTGGTCATCATAGGAATGATAGTTGGAGGATAATTATCTAGACTGGCTTTTTTGAGTTGGATCAAGCTATCTAGTTCCTTTTCCATTTCCTTCAACTCATCATTGAGTTGCAGCACCAAGTCCAACATCTCTTCATGATTTTTTTGGCTTTCCAGGACTTCTTTTGTTTGAGGGTGTTGTGACTGAGGAAGCTTGAGCTATTTCTTAAGGGTTGCAATGTCTTCATTTTTCTTCTTAATTAACTTTTCAATAGCTTGATGTCCTTTGGGTCATGGCCCAGCTCAATGATCATATCTTTTAAGGATTTGATTCTTGTGTCTTTATGATTTTTCCAGTTTGTATTGGGCTATCACATTGTCTAATGAGTCCTTGAGCTTGAATGTTGCCATTTCTTTTGTCGTGAGGGTGGAGTAGATCATCTCTCGAGCCTACTTGTGAAATTATATTTGATTTATGGGATGCACATCTCTGGCTAAGACCTCAAAGTTGGTCTTCTTGTAGTCTATTGTGGTTTTAGGATGTTGTAGGAAAGACATCTACATCTTTCCTTCTTTGATGTCAAAAGATGACATCAATCTATTTTGATTCGATGGTGCCATCTTTAAGTACTTGGCATAAGTGTCTGCCTTGAGCTTTTCATTCCTCACTTTAATCTCCTTGAAGCTTTCCTTGATAACTACTTCCTTGTTAGCTAGCTTGACAAAGGAAGACACCTCCACACTCTTTTGTCTCTATATGATCTATGTGTTGGAAGTAGATGGTTGCTATGTTTTTGTTGATGCAGTTGTTTCTATCGTATGTTTACTACTCTGCCCCATTGCCTCAATATCAATGATGTCTTCTTATGCAATGTTTTCCTCTTGTTCAAATACAGGAGTCAATTTGGGCCTTTTGCTTAGTTGGAACTACTTATTAGTGGTCTCCATGGCATTATTCTCCTCATTGACAGGAGTCTCAATGATGGGAGGGATATTCATTGGCTCTTCCAACTCTGGGACTTGTAAAAAAGGTCTTTGGACAAATTGTTTCTCCAAGCCAATCATGGTGTTCTCCACATCCACCACTGTGTTATCCATATCTATCTATGTGTTCTCTACCCATTCTGACTAATTAGCATATTGTTCAATGTCAGGCATGGGGTAGTGGATGTAAGGTCCGAGCTTGACCTTTTGTCTAAGTTTGTTCACAACCCCATGAGGATCATAATGCCAAATGAAACTATGTTGGAATTCCATGTCTTGAAGCATCTTATCATCTTTAGGTCCAACCTCTTTAGTGTTGCAGATGAAAGGTCCCAGTTGGTTTTTCATCTTAAATTGTGTCTTCTTCCTAGCAGCTAGGAAGTTGACTTCATTTGCACTTATGATTTGCCTAAAGTATTCCAGGGCCAATATTCTCATTGGGAGATACTTAGGCAATTTGTATGGGGGTAAATCATAGCCATAGATCCTGATTTTAGTATGATTATGGTAAAGGTACCAGTCTCCTACTCTGTTATTCTTTTCCAGTTGCAGTACTCTCTTGTGCAGGTTTTAACCTTGTATAGAAATCACCTGCATACGAATTCTAAATCACAGGAAAAATAAAAATGCGAGAGCATAACACATAAAACACGTATACATACAGATTTCCCACTAGATCCCAAAACCGGGACTACCATCTTGATTTTTCATTATGTTCCTTTCAATGTTACAATACATATTTATACATGCCGAAGCATCCAATACCATGGACCGAAAACCATCGCGTCCAAAACCATGGACCAAAAACCATCGCGTCCAAAAAACATATGCAAAAATCATGCACAAAACCATAGGCAGGTCCACCCAAACTAACATAGGGTCCAAAACCAAAATTTTCCGGGGCGCTGCCCCGGACCCCATAAGGTGGGGTTACGGGTACCCCTCAAACCCCCTGTTAATTATGTGGAAAGAATATAACGCAACCCAACAATCTCCCACTTGTTGTTTTCTTTCCACAGGGGGCCACGGGAGAGGTTAGTCATTTTTCCAGCCCTGAAACACCCAATGTTTCTTACTCATCCAACTGACTGCACCTCTAAATAGGTTAAACACATACCCACTTATAGATCTTCTTTGATCCAGATCTCTAGCCCAGTCTGCATCAACAAAGCCACAAATATCCAACACTTTGTCCAATCCTGGTCTTCCTTAGTAGCAAAAACCATAATCACTAGTGCCACGCAAATACCTGAAAACCCGCTTCACTGTTGTCCAGTGCTCCTTCCCTGGTTTTGACATAAACCTGCTCAATACTCCACTGCATGTGCAATGTCTGGCCTAGTACAGACCATTGCAGACATCAAGCTACCGAATGCACTTGGATATGGAACACGGGACATGTCCTCTTCCTCTTCTTGTGTCTTGGGACACTGTTCAACAGATAACCTCACACCTACAGGAATAGGAACCTTCACCGGTTTACTATCCTGCATATTAAACCTCTGCAATATTGTCTTGACATACTTCTTCTGGTTTAACCAGAGCTTCCTCTTTGCCCGATCTCTTTTAATTTCCATGCCCAAAATATAGTTCGCAGCACCAAGATCTTTCATGTTGTATTTGAGGGACAATTGGGTCTTCAGATCCTGGATAATTTATTTGTCATTTCCAACCAGCAAAATATCATCCACATACAAGACCAGATAAATAACACGATCACAAATTAATTTAAAATACACACAGTGATCTGCTTTGCTTCTGATGAAGCCAAGTCCCCGTATAAATGTATCAAATTTCTGATACCACATCCTTGGTGATTGTTTTAACCCATACAGAGACTTCTTTAACTTGCATACCAGTTCTTTCTTTCCCTTCACCGCAAAGCCTTCAGGTTGCTTCATGTGGATTTCCTCTTCCAAATCCCCGTAAAGAAATGTTGTCTTCACATCCATCTGTTCTACCTCAAAATCAAAAGCAGCAACAACAGATAAAAGTAATCTAATAGAAGTTACCTTGGAAACAGGAG
>APFE030686857.1:0-28645 GCA_000404065.3 Pinus taeda | reverse complement strand
CATGGATATTACAGACGGAGCAATTTTTCGATCTCAATAATATGCAAAACACAAGAAAGGTACATATTGCAACTTTATATTTGGAACCAAATCAGTTTGTATGGTATCAATGGATTTGCTATCATAAACAAATTATGGCTTGGGCAATTTTTATGGAAGAATTGATAGCACATTATGAGGATACAAAAAGCAACACTTTTTTTAGCCAATTGATAAGTCTCAAACAAAAGGGTTCAATAATGGAGCACATTGAGGAGTTCCAAAAATTGAACATAAGGGTACAAAATATTCCAGAGGAGCATAGGATTGATGTGTTCATAGGGACTTTAAAGGATAATATCCAACATGATGTTCGCCTTTGGGAACCTGATTCATTAGAGAAGGCATATAGGTTAGCAAGAAAAATGGAAAGCAAAATTATGGCAACCAGGAAGCATACCACTCACAACTATAAAGACGGAAGTGTTGTCGCCCCTAGTCTTCCACAACCTATAAGGTTGACACCACAACAATTGGAAGAAAAAAGAGCAAAAGGGCTTTGTTACAGTTGTGATAGCAAATACACTAAAGGTCATAAGTGTGCTGAGAACAAAATATTCTACATAGATTGTGAAAAGGAAGAAGAAAAGGAGCAGGAAAGGTCAAAAGAAGAGGATATACTCCAGGAACAAAGCCTAGATGAAGAACAAAATGAACTCCAAACGATCAAGCTTGTAATGCATTGGCGGAATTACCAACTCTCAAAACCATCAAGATAAGAAGGACAAATTCAAAGAACGAAAAAGGTAATAGTGTTGATTGATTCAGGAAGCACCCACAATTTTATTCATTGTAGGGTAGCAAAAGAATTGGATTGCTTCCTATATCCAGCACCAGAGTGTCAAGTGATGATTGCAAATGGAGAACAATAAATTGCTCTGGAAAGTGCCATAATATCAAGCTATCCATGGGAGAATATGTATTTACTAGCCCAATGCTTTCCATTCCAATGGGAGGTGTTGATGTTGTACTAAGAGTCTAATGGCTACAATCCTTGGGTACAATAGCTTTTAATTTTCAATAAATTTTCATGAAATTTTATACGGAAGGAAAGGAAGTTGAATTAAGGGGTATTGTAGGGAAACCGGGAAATATAATCAGCTCTAACAAAAAAATAACTACTAGAATGCATATGATGTTATCAAGAGTCTGAAGATGTTACTGGAGCTAGGTCCTAGGACTTTGTACCGATAGGAGCAATAGGTTTTAGTTCACATTGAAGGTGAATTTCAAGGTGAGATATTTGGGCATTTAAGTTGGCAAGACAAGAGCATTGATATCACAACATATGCTTGATTTGATTTAAGGAAGAGATGATACCATTATGGTCTTCATGCTTCTCCTCCAAGACTCTTCCCTAACTATTATTCATTTTCTAATGGAGGATGATGGAGCTCAAGTATTGGCTCCATCTTCCCATGGCATGTTGAGGGTTAGGAACCCAATTGGATACCTCTTCCAAGATTTCAAAATTAGAATAAGCTTGAAATTCATTGTTGGTGAGGGATTTGTCGAGCTAGAAATTTTTTTCACAAATTTTGGTGGGGGTAGTAGAATGGAAGATAATTGAAGCTTCTTGGACATGGGATTGGACATGTGACTTTATCTCATAACATCTACCCCCAACTCTCAAGTGATTGTGCATTCAATGTCAGTACATCTTACATGAAAAGGAGAATAACCAAGTAAGAAAGATATCCCACAACAACACGTGATTGACAGAAATGCATTGGGAAGGTCAAACAAAAGGAAAAACTAAAAGGCTTTGGGAATTATGGGTAGCCCAAGCTAACAAATAGAGAATAACCAGTAAATAAAAAGGACAGATGGAAAGCTACTCCAAGGGTCATGGGCTTGCTAGGAGACATTTTAATGAAACCTACAATTCAACCCAATGGAACTTAAGACATAGCCATCAATATCACACTAGAGAGAAATATAACTATAAAAGGAAATAATTGAGCGAGATGAGTAGGATATAACCATGATATTTCCAACTGACTTTACATGAACCAGTGAATTGATGTACATTGAAGATAGGATGACACCACCAACTACTTCAACATCTAACTTCAGTGTAGTCTATGTGGTCCTAAACTATGAAACCTCTGTGACCCTAGAACATATTACTAAGCCAATATCCACCATCACATGTGAGTAGCTAGTGCCTCATGACTCATACGCCAAGTTGTCTTGCATGTAGGCACATGTCACTTCCACTCCATTGCCAAATATAAACGACCATGTCTCTGAAAAATCTCGTGAGTTATTCCATGGATCTCTAAATGTTTTTCCGCACACAGACCCATCATTTTTGGGTAGTAGAGGAACTTGTCACACCAATGATGGGGGAAGTTCCCAAGTACACTAGAAAAGTTAGAGAGTAAGGTCTCTCCTCACAGAGCAATCAAATAAAGAAATACTCGACATTGTAATGAAGGTAGTAACAATGGTTTAGGTGTGTACTGCATGGGGTGAGCTAGCTATGCCAACCCCTTCCACTAAATATTTTTAAAATTTATATATGTTTAAATTAAATATCAATTCTTTTATAATGAGTAATAATAATAATAATTGAAAATAAAATTATTATCTAATTAATTTTACAATTTCTTAAAAAATATGTAAATATTATTTTGACCATGCAAATTCACCCCAACTTTCTTATGGAGATTCTTAAATTGTAAATAGACTTTCTTATATTACCATGAGACAATAATATGACTTATCAATACCACATGCACAAAATATCATAACTCAATTCATGTGATAGTTCATACCACATTTTTTTTAATTAACGAACTTAAATTAAGGACACAAAAAATAATAAATAATTTGGAAATAAATTTTAGCCTTTGATTTGTGTATGCTACTAAAAATATTCTATAATATTCTATAGTGGTTAAACTACTACCATCCACCTAATAATTATTAATAATTAAATTAAATTGTGGAAGCCCAATTCCAAAATAGACATGTCTATTGACATAATTAATGTTGTGAAGATTTATGATTAGTTTGTTCTATTTATTTTTTTATTTTTATTTAAATGTATATTTTATTTTTTTATAAATCAACTTAAATTTGAATATATTTCATTTTTTAGTTCAATAAGGCATGGGTATGATTTGTTGGCTCAAAATTTTATATTATGTAAGTAGAGGTTTTGAGTTAATGGCAGCACCATTAGAATTTACAAGAAGTTATGGAGAACATCCCCTTCCCTAAAATGATATTAGTTAGCTTGATAGTAACCTTTTGTGGAAAATACCTTTCTTGGACACCACCTATTCCTATTCCAGAATAATAGGAATTATGCCAACAAAATAATGAATTGCAATCAATTTTTTCAGCTTGATAGTAACCTTTTGTGGACAATACCTTTCTTGGACAACACCTATTCCTATTCTAGAATAATAGTAATTATGTGGACAACATAATGAATTACCTAGTTTTTTTTAGGATGCCTTGGGGTCTAGTATATAAATGGCTAAGAGAGTGCTATTAGTTATGCTTTTTCTTACTGGTATGGGTTAGACCGTGTTATAAACTAGATATTTTTTCAAGTGTATTGGAATCGCATTGTATTATAAACATAATTAAAGACTTTACCAAGAGGCTTTCCATGAAACTGCTAAAACTCTTGATAAGTGGATAAGCAAACCATTGTTAATGAAACTTATGTTTTGGATTCATTAATGTGATATTGATAAATACAAATTGAAAAATGAACACCTCCCTTTGCTATTATCAAGTGTTAAAATCCACAACAACATATCCATCCTAGCACTGTGAAAATGGAAGCCATTTTATTTTGCAATTTCTTTTTTAAAGTCATTGTTTTTCCACTTTTTTTTCCTAAATATTACTTATCCACTATCAATAATTCTTTGATTTCATCCAAAATTTTAAAACATCAGTGTAGTGAATAGTAACTCCACTTATACCTCCCTCACTATTGGCTTGTTGAGCACACCAACATCTACCATGAATACCACATTCTCTAGTTACTACACAACTTTTTTTACATAAAATGAAATCAAACTTAACATTACTCTCCCCACCCCTTCTTTAATTATACGATGAAAAGTGAACTTGTATCCATCCTTCTCCAATAGAGCATAAGGATTTCAAATTACATCTCACATAGCACCTCTATCACATTTCCATGACATTTTCAAGAGGATATGGGGAATCTTCAAGGTTAATACATCATAAAATATTTTATCTTCATTGTAAAAATAAATTTCATATTGTTTTTGTATAGTATTTTTGTGTCCTTTTTTACACTTTGCTATTGTAGATTACAATTCAAATTTAATATATGTATAATTTCATTAGAAGCTAAATTCTTTGAACTACCATGGTCAACCACAAATATACAAAACTTACCTCCAATTTTACACTTAACACAAAAAATTATCTTCAATTGCTTATGTTATATGATGACCTATTTCTCCAAATGAAATAAAATTACTTCAACATCAAATTGTCACCACCATTAGTTTTCATCAGAATAATGACTTATTTTCTGTTCTTGACTCCATTGCTTCCACATTATTGGTTCTTCTCTCTTTTTTTGGACACCCATTGGCCATATGGCCTTCCCCTCACATACTTTTAAGGTTTTCGTTTTAAATTTCCATCTTATACATTTACTTATTTATGACACCACATTCGATAGTATCATATCTTCTTTGTTGATCCACAATATTGCTTCCATCACATTTTTCAACTTACCTCTCGTAACGTTTACCTCTCTTTACTTTATATTTTTCTCATTTTCTCAACAATTTCTTTTCAAACTCTCGTGCTCACTTAATAATTCTCTACCACTAAATAAAAATTAAAGTCATTAAACCCATGTTGAATAGTTAACATAAAATATTGACATACTTGGGAATGGATTCCAAAAATTTTCCACTATGTCTAAACCTTATACAAAATCTATGAAATTCATTAAAATATTCATTTTTAGTATTTTTAGCTACCTCAAAATTTCAATCTTCTAAATAGATTTAAAACATGTAATGTAAAGGGATATTTTTTTCAATTTTTTCATCAGCTTATCCTTGGTTTTAATATTCTTTTTATCACCACTTTCTCTATACAATTTATTCCACCACATAGAACTATGCATATCTAATTTTGCATAGGAGAATTAATCTTCATAAAGTTTCTGATAAAATTCAAAGAAATTTTTCCATTTGTGCTCATATTAATATTTAGACATCTAAAATATTAATATTTAGACATCTAAAATATAGAAGAATTTCTATGTAGGTTTACCTCTAATACACATGATTTATATGATGTTTTTTACACATGATTTATATGATGTTTTTTGGCTCCATTGTTAATTGTTCTTCTACTTTTTCTCTCAGATTTTCTCTTTTTGCTTCGTCATCACCATCATCAAGAATAATATACAAAATATCTCTAACGTATATTTCCTTAATGACATCGATTCTTGGGATCATCATCCTCGCTATTGTGCAAGTTCATAAATGTTTGTGTCCTATCCCTCAAGGGGTTTTCTATGAGGTCCTCTTCTTTATTCCGCGACTTTAGTTATGTTTTGAGATATTCTCATACAAACTATCCACTTCACGAACATTCACAAATTATTGAATATAAAAAATGTGACAAAACCATAATATCAACTTACTTTGTGTCATTTAATCTACTTGAGATAAATGGATGATATTTTCTATGATGGAAAGTCTTTCGAAGAGGGGATGTGGAACTCTTATTCATTCACATGTCAACCATATTTCATTTGTGTCGTGTACCTACTAAAACTTTTATTCTCTATATGTTTGTTAGCTTAATTTACAATCATGGTTGATGTGGATATAATTTACTTTAAATAAATGGATAATAATTTCCATGAAAGCAAGTCTTTTTCAAGATGGGATGTGGAATTCTCATTCATTCACATGTTAGAAAAGCATTCATTTATGTCATGTACCCAGAATTTTTTGGTTTTCTGGTTGAACTTTATCCTTCATAAAATCTAGTTTGGTTTATCTCCACAAAGAAGTGGAAATGATAAGAGATGTTGTTTCTAGTTTGGTTTATCTCCCCAAAGAAGTGGAAATGATAAGAGATGTTGTTTGGTTTATCTCCACAAAGAAGTGGAAATGATAAGAGATGTTGTTTCTTTTAGTCTCCATTGTGGTCATTCCTCTCACACTATTTGACCACGGCTCTACACTACCCTTCTTCATGGGCTCTATACTCCATTATACATTATCCTCCCTGCATGATTCCGTCATCCACTAACATGAGTTTAGGTTGCCTTTGTTTGTTGTGGACATTGATTTGATAGTTATTGAATGATTATTTTTCAAAGGAGTTTAATCACTATCACTTTCAACTATTTCATATACCAGTTTCGAGTAGTCTAAGAGCACAATAAACCTCAATCAAAAATCAAAATTTAAATAAGAAAATAATGATTTGAAAATGGGATTTTTTTTTTTCATATATGTTAACTTTTCTAAATTAGGGATGCTCTTGCATCATTTTTAATATGATAATAATTTCTGATTCATTCCACTTAAATTGTTGCATGTGCTACCGTTTATATGAAAATTTTGATGAGCTAGATGCTTCAAGGGAGAGCATGGCGTGCCTTTCTTGTCATATCCTTAAGATGTAAGAAATTCCAGTTATTCCTTTTTTATACAATTGCGAGATTACACAAATGCTAATGGTCAGGATCATTCTTTAAAAAAACCTTTGGTATTATGGATAATATCGTTATCTCTTATAGCACGAGAATTAAGAACCTTATATGTAGAGGTAGTATTGGACATATTAAAGAGATGGAGGAAGTGGGATTTTATCCATAGTTATTAGCATGCAATATTATTATCAATAAAATTTAAGAGGATAATCGATACAATTCTATATTATCAGTAGCTAGATCGTAGTGGGAACATAACCTATTTGAAGCATACATTGATTTCATTTTAGGATCGTCCAACAACATTAATATATTTATATCTACCATTAGAAGAAATCAGCTCAACTATGGTGTGAAAATAACACCATTAGATTCATCCATGAATTGGGATTACATATTTGAAGTGTTTTTTTCATATTTTAGAGTAGTTTATGTCTCTGTAACCATATTTTAAAACATGGGCTATGTTATATTCAACAAATGTGAATTCGATAGATTTTTTTCTTTGAAATTAAATTCACATAAACAAATTAATTGAATTCATTTCTTGTGCAAAGACTTCATGGTTCATTGAGAACTTCTATAAAGTGCATGGGCTAGATACCTATCATCTTAATCCTTCATGAATTCTTAACTTCTAGTTAAAAAATCACAAATAAAAATATCCTTGCATTACTAAGTCAAGTCTTATCACCTCTTACTTCTAACCTCTTAAGGCTTCCAATTATAAAATGTGTCAACCATCCAATACTAGCATTTTCATGCTATGTAAGTTTTAAACAACACATCTTATTTCCAACCTCTTGACATTTCAAATTGGGAAGGAACAATATCTTACCAAATACCCATATAACTTTAGAAGGATAAAATAAATACTTTTGAGAGAAAGTCATAAGTTCCTTCTAAGTATAACATAATCTAACATACAAAGGATTTTAAACTCTTAACTGTTTTCATTGCCAAATCAGTGCCATCTCGAAGCGTTTAATTACCAACTTCAAATTAAATGTCTACTAAGTAAAAACTCCTCCAATCAAATTATCAAAATGATATTTAGCCTTCTTAAGGAAGCCATGAAATACACAAAGTTAAAGTTAAATAACTTTTCGCTACTCTAGTATGGGGATTTCTCACTTCTACTTTATTTTAAACTTCAAATTTTGATTAGTTTAAGTCTCCCTACTCAACCTCATCCTAGTCCAATATGTATTACTAGCTTAATTTTAAAAATCATGTTATCCCATAAGTACAATTTCATATATTTAATTATTTTTAAATATTAAGAAAAAAACAATATAAACTTACCATAAAATCTCTCTTTTGTCTCAGAAAAGAAGAAAATAAAATTATACATTTTAAATAAAGTTTCAAAATTTCAAAAAGAAATTGGAAAAACATACTACAATATTCTAATATCTATATTAAAGCTAAAGTTTTTTTTAGCCATAAATAATATGGAAATTTAGATGAAATGTTATATTTACTGCTAATTTTGGGGAAATCTAAAGGAAACAGATCTGCAGCCATGAACTCCCGCGTGTCCTCCTCTCTCATACTGCACCCTGGCTACAAGGGGTGGGAGTCTCTGAGTAGTAGTAGATCTAGAGGCGGAGCAACGCCCTCGTTCACGGCCTAGAGATCCAGTGTCTGAGCTCTCTAGCGAACTGTCGTTGTCCCTGTCTCCTTGAGTGATTTGGGTTACAAGGGGAAGGAAGAAAACGAAATAGAGCACCGAGGGACGATGAGAGGCGATGGAGACCACAAGGACGACAATTTTAGCTATCTAGAAAGTCCCAAATCTAGATCTTCCATGCCTACGATGTCCAACCCCTTCCACGAGGCGCCGACGGCTGGTTCAAAACCAAAAAACGTAGAGATAAGAATCGATTGCGTAGGCAAGGGGCATGTGGGAAACGGAGAAGTAGTGATCTTGATGGTAGTAGATGGGGCTTTCGTAGGCATCTTCAAAGTGACCGTTCAGCCCCATGACCAAGGGCACAATGCTAGATCTATTAGCCTATATGCTACAAGCTCTGAGATCTGGGATGGAACACCCCTTGCGCACCTTAGCCATAACCCTGAGTTTGGCAATGTTGCCCCTGCATGGCTATTACATGGATCTGGGTTGATCCTACTTTCTATCGAAGGGAGTATTACCTATAGATCCACTTTTGATCTGACAGATCCATCATTCAGAAGTCCGAACGGGTCACACCAAGCCCAGATCTGGAGGCCTACACGTGGCAAGTCATTCTTTCATCTCGGATTGTAGCCCTATAACATAGAGAAAGGAAAAACTTGAGTAGAGCTGCTGGGAGATGGGAAACCCCAAATACTTTCGTCGACCCTCATAGATCATGCACCAGATCTGCCAAATATGGAACTTAAATGGCCAGGTCAAGCAGAGAAGCAAATCGGAGGCAACCAAGTAGGCTAGAATAGGACGAAGTACTGCAAGAAAGCGACGGGACAACTAGATCTGATAAATTCAGACAGAGGGGTAACAGACATCGCAACACTGTAGATGGACACATGCCCAAAAAATAAGGACCCGATACAAATCTTCATTAAAACTATGGAAGGCAAGACAACTTGGTGGAGGATCTAGGAAGGAAGGAAGATCTAGGAGCTAAAAGACAAGATCCAAAACCAACTTGGAATTCCAGCACATCGGCAAAATCTGATATGCTTAGGTCACAGCCTACAGGACAACCTCACACTGAAGGACTACGGCATCAGCACAGACACAACCATAATAATTAACCTATGTTTGAGGGGAGGAAGTGTTGGAACCAACTCCAAAAGCACAGGCTCCTTCAAGGAAGTAGTCAAAGGTAAGGGTAAAACGCATGTCAAATCTACAACACCAGTGGAGCTTCCAGGGCCCTACATAGTGGAACAAACATTTGTGAACCCTACACTTACCATTGTCATGCCTGAGGTAAAAATCATGTTTACAGATATTTATTCCAATTCAGTCATATGTAGATTTAATGGATTATGGCCAACATCTGATGTCTTACACCAATGGATATATGAAGCTTGGTCACCAGACTATGAGATCTACTTATGCCCAAAAGGGTTCTTTATAGTCTGATTCAGAACAGAACAAGAAAGAGAATACATACTCAACAAAGGGTCATGGTTCTAGGGTAATGCAAGACTTTTTATGACCCCATGGTTCTCAGAATTTAATGCCAATACAATGGTGGTATCAAAGATGCCAGTGTGGGTCAGGCTGCATAATCTCCCATTATATTTTTGGCATAATAAGGTATTAATTGACATAGGGAACACTTTGGGTAAATATCTCAAGACTGATGAGGGCAGACTCCAGAGGGATCTTAACATTTGCCAGGATATGTGTCGAGGTAGATCTAAGTGTGGGCCTACCAGATAGCATCAATTTGAATTTCAACAACACACAATGGAACAACCACTAGATTATGAAAACACATCTTTCCGATGCCATGGATGTCTACAAACAGGACACCTCCACAGTGCCTGTCCTAAAGCAAAACAACCCCCCAATCGGAACAAGAAGCAACAGAAATAGCTAAAAGGATGGCAAAGTACAACCACCTTGGAGGAAGAAGTAGAAAATGCAGCAACAACAGTATAGCAAGCAGAAAGTGAGGATCAAAAGAATCAGAAGAGCTCACCAAAGGAGGAGGAAGACCCCAGCAAACAAACTCAGTATAAATCAGTCCAACTATTAGGAAAGGAAATAACGGGAATCAAGCGAAACCATGGATCAGAAGGATCTGAATCTGACAAAGACACTCCCTCTGAAAATCAACTTTCCATTGTATCGGCCAACCCAAATACTAGAGGTTGGCGTAAGCTAGAAAAGAAGAAGGGGAGAAAAGAACCATAGTCAACCTTTTACATATTATTATTCTTTTTACTTTACTTTTTTTCTACCCAAAATCCTGTCGAAACAAGTTCAAGCCATATGCATATGCTTTGATGCATCTACAAAATGTAATTTTGTCATTATGAATAAAATTACGACTTTTTCCATGGGAAAAGAAAAGAAATGTTATAGTTACTGAAAACTTTAGACAATTTCGTAATTCTTGCGACACGATAGGACGTAAGAGGTTTCATAGAAAGATCCTTTAAAACCTTGACATCAAAATCCTTGAGAGAAATATCACCTTTTATAAAATAATGATTTGTATTGGACATCATATCATTTAAAGAAAGAAATGTGTACTACATTTATCTAATATGATCACATTGAAGCCCAAATCGATTAACCATTTCAACCATTTTCTATCATTATGCAATGTTGCATAAGAATATGTGCCTAGACATGGGGTGTTGCATTTGGTTGAGGTCTAGTATGCTTTCATCAACTTTGATCACCATAGATAAACATTTTGAGCATGTGTGTGATTTCCTCTAGCTCATGCATTGAAACCAAAAAGATATGACATATGAAAGGAGTTTTATTTAGTGTGATTTTTTTGGATTTTCCGATGCTGGAATCCGGTGGAAAAATTTGAGGTGAAATCTTGATTTGTGTTATTTAAACTGGTTTTTTGACTGTATATATGGATTACACCCTCAAAAACCCCTATGGCACTTCGATTGTGCAGGGATTACCATCAAGATTACGATTTCAATAAATTCCTGCCGGATTTTAGAAAAATTACACTAGAAAAGCCCACCGAAAAGGCTTCCAAAAATTCACACTAAAGACAACTCGCATATGAAACATTCTATCTCCAACGAATCTATTATGACACCAATGAACTCAAGAAATATCATAATTGAGTCTCCATTAAAAGTTGAATATTACCATTAATGAATTTTGTTTGAACATTATTTGGTCTTCGAATGTTACCATTAATAAATTGAGTTTGACCATTATTCAATCATTGAATATCTCTATTTCAAGTCCTCGATATATTATTAACTAATCTACTTTCTTTTTTTCTCTCCCATAATCAATTGGTTCAAAGACATGTCCTGCATTGTTTTTACATATTGTATTTTGACTCTCCCTCAACGCACTTAATGATCTGACTTAGCTCTTTCCTTTGAATAATCACACAAAGGAAACACCAAGCTATAATGATATGTATTCAAATTCATTCCTTTTTAAGAAAAGCAATTGTAAAGTTTGTGTACATCATTTTCAACAATTTTTTTTGTAAATTATATTGATAGATTTCTATTAATAGCAAAAGATGTTATAATGAAATATTTTCATGCATAAAAATGAATGATCTAGGAGATCATAACTGCCACTAAGGATAACTAAAGAGACAAAGACACTAACAATAGATAAAAATTAGCAAGATGGGATGGCCCTGTTGGAATACAGGAGAATTGGAAACTACAAGAGAGACAACTCTGATCCTCTAGTTCCCCTATGGCTCTAACTAAGCCATACAAAATGTCAAAAGTGAACTACAGTAGTACATATCAACATCCCAATTGAAACATTGACAAAAAATAATAAGATTGCTTACAAAAAAAGGTTCCAACTCACATTAAACACTAATACAATGTGCATGGTGGACTTATTAGTCAAAAAATGGTAACAGGTGAAAGAGGAGAAGAGTTTGCATGAGAATAGGTATGAGCTGGAGCATTGATGACCATAGGCACCTCCTAATGCTCATTGGAGTCAGTCTCTTAATTAGATTCTACAAAAAGCTCCACTCAAGTCAATCTAGCCATAATATCATCTAACTTATACCTGATGTCCCTCAAGATTCTTTTGGTCTCCTCTTGACCTACAAACAACTTGTATTTATCTACCAACATATCTCAAATTACCATGCTTATTAGAATTTCCAATTCGTGGCCGGGGTGTAGGTGTTAAGGACAAATGTTCAAAACCCAAAACAATCTCTTCTGATTTAGGTTGAACCTCCTCTTCAATTTCCCGCGGGGTATCACTCATCTATCTCCAAAGATATATGTTCCACTAACCTAGTAGAACTGCTTAAATTCCCCCCAACAACAAGAGCCTTATAAATCTCTTAAAACATCACAAAATCGCAATCGCAAGACCATTAGGCAAGGTTTACTTACTTCTGTCTAATGCGATGTGAGATTGATCGAATGGTCAGCAACTTATTGATCCAACGGTCATGGTATTGTCGCTCGGAAATCTGCACAACCTTTAACTAGCCTCACGAACCCGATGAGGTTTATAAACACTCGGCCTATAGAAGTTCGGGTCTGGCTTTTCCCACGTGCTAAATTCCTTAGGATGGATCTGATGGGGTTTATAGACTGTAATATAATGGATATCCGTCGGATAATGATGGCCACTAGATCCTCTGATTTGCGGGACTTCTAATTAAACCACGATTTAACACCAGGCTAACCCTACTGTTGACTGATCATACAATGTTGAAATTAAGATCAACGGATAAGGATGAGTGCGGCCCTTCAAACCCGATCAAGGAACCCGTATACCTTCAAACCCCACAGTTACTAATACACACGAAAAGAAACCCCACAGTTCCTAATACACGCGAAAAGAGATTAAACTCGATCACACAATACTCAAAACTTTTAGAATTAAACAGGAAATTCAACAAAACACAGTGATATTACGGAGGGATGCAACACATCCGGGATTGACCAAATCTACACAGAAAGACACAAAGAGATATTCTATGCAACTAAATCTTATATATAGTAAAACAACCTGAATAAGTCAAAATCCCCTTATTATGGTTCGGAGCTTACATAATTACTGGTTCAATTAGCAACCAGATCCTAAATCAAAGGACTGAACTAACTAATCCTATCTAATTTGCATGATATTCTCCTCGAGAATCTCCACTACATCTAACTTCTTGAATTTATTACATGATAATCTAAATCCTAGATTCTAGTCTAAATCCTATCTAGAAAGCTTTGTAAATTGACAGCTAAATGACCCCACTACTTTGCTTGTAACTTTTTTTGGTTTTTTGAATAATACAAAGCCTTTTGTCTTTAAGCCTCATGCTCCTGCATCACCAACTGATGATGCAAACTAATAGAATGGAGGAAATGAAGTCTTCTCTTATGAAACTTCCCTCGATCGGGAACCAAAATCCTTGGCCTCCAAGTGCAGAATTTCCTTTCTGACCTCTAGAGGAGAAAACTCAAAAAAATTGGCCACAGATTCCCATCTGAATAGATGCCCTTGTCGTGAAGAGGATGACCGAGGTGCATCACCCGCCTGTGTGACAAAGAAGTCTTTATCGACAAGCCATATAGGAATATGAACTGCAAACATAATAAGAAGGGGCGAGTCAGGAAAATTGAATGATTGAGATGGGCAAATTAAAGAGAGGGTAGGACCCCAAAACAATATGAACCACATACCTTGCAATAGAACAAGAGATAAATTTCTATGAGCAGGAGAAGACAATTTGGAGCCCGCAGGACTACCAAACTAAAACCTTCCCAAACTTCTTGAAATTGAAAACTTTGTGTGAACTAAGAGATGGATGAATTAGAAATGTTTGAAATATTGAACTTCTATAAATGACATATCCATTGTCAAAACTAAATGGAGAAGGTTCCAGGGTACCACACTACATAGACCAACACTCGGCAACTAAATGAAATCTTATCCAGGTCTGAGTTCTGAGGTGTCGTAGAGGGTAATATTGCCACCAATTCAAAAGATGGACCAAATGACAAGTTGTGAAAAAGGAACACAAATAACATTGACATCGATGGAGAAAAAACAAACGACATGGACAAGATCTTACTACCTTACAGGTAATTACAATACAACCAAGCAAAAATGAGCCCTTTTGTAGAATAAAACACAACCATACTATGACCATTTGAATAGAGTACAATGAAAACATATCTTTGTTTAGTCCAGCATAAACCTCTCCTGTCCACCATGAACAAATTAATGATTGTGGATTGATACCAACAACAACCAAAACAATATCCTTTCGCCACCCTGGGTTCATAACCATGCATATATAACATGGGGAAAACGTGAGACATCAGGCTTGTTAAGTGAGGTGAGCAGCAGGAGTGGTCAAGATGGTGAGCCAAGTTTACAATTTGAACCAGTAATATACAATAAAAAAACACATCATCTTAATAAGCTCATAAATGGACTTTCCCCATCTATTAGGAAATTCCCCATTCACGACCAATCTACCATGAGAGGGATGACCCATCTTAGAACATACAGGATGAATTGCATTGCCAAACAAATTGTTGTATACATAACCACATCCTCCCAGTTGCTTGCATTTAAGTCGATCAGACTTGGGTAGGTGTAGAATGGTTTCAGAACCATGATATCGCCACACAAGGGGCATGCGGAGCCAAGTGTGGAGAAAGGCTCTAACATCAAGGAACATCACCCTATAAACCACACATAATACTCGGATGTGAATTATAACTTTTGCACGTAAACTTACGCATACTTTACAAGTTTTTTATTTTTTTTATATATCAATGTTAAAGTTACCATACTTTACAACCATGAGTTTAACAACCTTGTAATGTTCTCAATAAAAAAAAATTGAAATTAACCCCCAAATAAAATAGTGGCACCATTAACACTACTAATTTTTTTTTAGGTAAAAAGTACAAATTCTTAGAAATGGTCTTTACAGTTTGTATAATTGTAACAAAAGCTTAAAATAAACCCTAAATTTTAAAATTAGTGCCCCTAGTAGTATTCTCCCCTTAAAGAAGTTGCAATTTTGATCTTAAAAAGTGTGGGGTTGCCATAGGGGGTGTCACTTTTTTATTATGTGGTTAGTTTTATAATTTTTGTTGCAACAATATAGGTTGTCAATGCCATTCTATTAAAGTTGTAATTTTGACCTAAAAAGAGGGGATGTTATTGTTGGTGCCATTTTTTAATTTAAGGATTTATTTTAAGGTTTTTTTCTCCAAAACTTTAGGAGGTTTTTAAGGAAATAGTTAGAAAATGTGGTAATTTTAGCTTTAAAAAATAGTGTGCTACTAATCGATCTATTTTTCTAAATGGATATTATTTTTGTGTTATTGCATTTAAAGCATAGGCTTTAGCTATAATCCTCATTTTGAGGTCACATCTCTCATTAAGTTATTAACTATACTATCAACAAATTCATGCACCTAAATCCTCGTTCTTTCATGTGCTTGATATCAAATAACATAGTCATTGATTCCTTTTAGGTATCTAAATATATTAGTAACAATACTTCAGTGATTACTCTTGTATTTTCCATGTCTCTAATTAAATCTCCTATTGCATATGAAATATCTAGTCATATTCACACCATTGCAAATATAAGGATACTAACTACATAAGATTCATTTTAGTCATACAATACACTCTCACTAGAGATGGAGTGTAAACCATTTTACATTTATCCATCTTGAAGAGAATTTATCCTTCATACATACTTTTTTAACTAATATTAAAATTCATATTTTAGCAATCTCTCTTCACCTAGATTCCCAAATGATGTTGCAACTCACTTATTCATTTCATGTCAAACTCACATTAATGGTACTTAGTCCGCTTAACTAGCTACTTGCAATAACTAATTAAGGGAATATCATCAATGCCAAAATAACATAGCTACAAATTACATTCTTGCTTGAATAAAACATAATGGCTTAATTCTTCCCTTCTTCTTACTTGTCCCACAACACATTTTTTAAATCAATGGTAACATTATTGTGGGCATCGCTTCAAACCTTGTCATATTTTCTTATTGTCACAAATATTTTTGTTTAGTTCATAAATATTTCATCTTTGAGATACCTATGAAGAAATATTATTTTTCATGTCCATTTCTCCACTTCCAAATCAAAAGTGACTATTAATACAAATAGGAATCTAAAATAGGCCATCTAATCCACTAGAGAGAAGGTCTCATTATAATAAAACCCCCTACATGGGAGTATCTCTTTTCTACCAATGGAGAGTGATACCACTACATAGAATAACATTCATTATTCTTCTTCTTGGACATCCATTTTCATCCAACCACATTCTTTCCAACAATAGAGGAGACATATTTTTAGTCATTGTTTAGGTCAGAATGTTAAAATGTAACTCCATGGTGTGTTCTCATTCCTCTATATCTGCATTTTTATATCTGAAGCAAAGATATAATAGCATATGCCTCACCTTCTAGTTGGTTTTTCACCCATTTTGTGTTTCCTAGGATAAATCTTATCTTCTTCCATTCTCATACTTTCATAATTTCATAGAATTCAAACAAATCTATTAAATAATTAATCTATGATTTAAGAAAAAATAATTTTGATACTCATGCATTTTAGAATATTCTTATATTTTTTGTAATGAACCATTGTGGTTAAATATTAATTGTAGTTTATAGATCATTAATAAACATGCTAAAGGGAGATTTATATTTCTTTCATAATCGAAAATAATGAAATCCAAATCCTCATTTTCTCCTTACGCATTTGAAGAATTAGGCTTGAATTCATTCTCCTTGTGCCCTGTTTAATAGCACCTCCAACTAATTAACTCTTGCCACTTCATATCTTTACTATCACATCTTCCTCTAGATCTAAATTTCCTTTTGCTAAGCCATCAAAGCTTCTCAATCAATTCTTATTTTAAGAGTTCTTCTCCCCATCTCATCTTGCAACAATTGGCCCATCATCTCATCCAACTTGAGATTCGGTTTAGCTTTCTCTATGGGAACAAACATATTCTCCTAAGGTCCTAACAGACTATAGAGAAAGTATATGCATTGTCTCAAGGTCCTTTAGTTGATAACCAATGGCGTTTATTTGATTAAAAAGGGAATTGAAGGAATCAAGGTCATATATAACACTGTTGTTATGATTAATCTTTAGAGCATACAACTTTCTTCACATCAATATCAAATTCATGAGTGTTTTTAGCATCATATAACAAGTTAAGCTTACACCAAATTTTGTTTGTCACATTTTTTTCATTAACACAAAATCTAATAAATTAATACAAATAAAGGAAATCAGTTTCTTATTCATCTTATTCTAATATTCTTACTTCATAATGTTTATCTTTATGTCTCACATGATGAATTTGACTCTCTTTCAACTAGTAAATATCCCATTTTCAACTTCTACAAATTTAAGTTCGGTTAATATATTTAAGAAACAATTAAATTTAACATACATATATATATTTCTCTAAATTCCCATTAAAACTATATATATATGAAAATCATTATTACAACAAACATTGTATTTATAAAAATCATTATGACAACAAAGCAACAAGCTTGAGCTTTTAAATTGGATCTATCTATATCTTCAATAAAAAAAACCTTAAAAAAAAGCTTCAACAACCCAATATTTCATGAGTTGAGTTCAACTTGGTGACCCAGGCATCCCCTTGAATCCCACCATTTATGATAACGAAAATTGTTAAGTTTTCCTTGAGATAAACCTATAACAAATGGATAATATTCTATGATAAAAAAAATGTCAAAATATTAAAATAGTAATAAAAACGAAGCAGGAAAACAATAATAAAAAAGTATAGGTGTATGGAGACAAATCATTGTCTTTCTTATTCCTTTATACTAATAAAGTGGGTACAAACATAGAAACAATATTGCACCTAAAACCATGAATACAAGAGGCGACCACAATAATTTTAAAATACAAGAACAGAATTTGAAGATTTCTTTACGCATTTTATATACAAATAAAAACTACAATGCTTTTAAAATACAGGAACATAATTTGAAGATTTCTTTATGAAAATAAAATCGTGATGCCCCTGTTAAATAGATTTTTCTTTTGACAATAAAGAAAGAGACATGAAATTTATCTCTTTTTTATATTAAAATAATAATTAACTTAATTTCATATAAGATAAATATTTTTTAAATACATCTTTAAACCTGTTCTATAAACTAGTGACATCAACTTTCCAAATTGTTAATATCACATCAACCTTGCATACCATGTGATTTAGCCCGTCAACTCTAGATTGCTGACTAATTGGATACTTTATTTATATAGGTTTTTGTGTTTATCAAGATTGAACCTATGTCTTCTATCAATAATACTGTGCATTAACAATGTTAATATATAGATTGTGAAATTGATGAATATTATCGTATATAAAAAATTATAGATAAAAATTATATGTCTTTCAATAGGTTAATAGAGAAGTACATATACATATGCTTTGGAAAGATAGAGAAATTATATGTTGCAATGTTCATTATTATTTACATTTACATGAGTTAATTTCAAAAAGGATATGGTATTTAAGAAGGGAGGGTAGGTAGAAATTAAATATCTCAATTGAAAATATTAAAATGTGTATTTTTTACATAATAATGATAATTGTGATTACTGTTGTCTGAGTTTTATTTTATCAATCATTTCACGTTTTAAATTCATTTTTTTTTGCATTATAGCATGTCGAGTATGTTATTAATTTATAAAAAAATATGAATGAAAAAATTAGCTAAAGTAAAAACATTAAATTGGAGCTTGAAAAGAGAATAGAAAATACTATTTAAGATTAGAGTGTGAAAAGAGAAAATGGAAAATAGTGTTTTATTTTTTATTTTTTATTTTTTTACATAAAATTGGTATATTTTATTTTATGGTATAAAAAAGTTAGGGTAACGTATTTAAAAGTATATTTTTAATTTTAATTATATAGGAGACATTTTGTAGTTTATGGGTAGTTTTATTTTTTCTATATTGTATTTCAGTGATATATTTTGTGAAGGGGATATTTATAAATATGTATAATATGGCGTAATTGGAAACAGAAGGAGGATTGGATAGTGGCCCCTGACTCTGACAAATGGGAAGATTACCACAAAGAAATGGCATCTCGTAAAGTGGCGAGAAAAACAGGGCAAGACATCCTAAGATGGGGTACACGAATACAAGGAACCTTTTCTATAGCAGAGGGGTATTACTTAAAAGCTAAACATAATCAACAAGCAGAGATGAAGAAATGGAAAAACTTATGGAAAATAAAGCATTGGCCGAAAGTTACTTTCTTTGTATGGATTATGTTATATGGTAAGGCACTTACCTGGAATCAATTATAGAGGAAAGGGAGGAAGGGACCATCACGATGTGCGCTCTGCAATGCACATGAGGAGTCAATGGAACACCTGATGAATAGATGCATTGTCGGCAACACCCTTGGGACAGCCATTACAAGATGTTTTAGTGCCATCATAGAAATTACCAAAACATCATCAATACCTTAGAAAACTGGCCGAGGAAACCTTACCAAAACTCGGTGGTAAATCATGCATGGCTGCTATCCGTTGGGTTCCTGTGTTGGAACAGCTGGAAGGCACAGAATCGTGTGATCTTCAAAGAAGAAAACCGCACCCCGGTAGACATATGGGAACAAAAAATCAGGAGCACGAGAGAAACAATTTTAATGGAATGCTGGAAGGAAAAGGACTAGAAGGTTTCAAAAATAGAGGCGAAGATCTTGCAGAGGCTAGAATTAACCCAGAGCATGATATGCAGTGACCGAAGAAAAGACCAAGTCAGAAAGGTGGCAGAAATTAAACAGTACAGGCACCCCCCACAGGGATTTGCAAAATTAAATTTCGATGGGGCGACCAAAAACAACCTAGGAGAAGCAGGAATCGGGGGGTCTTCAGGAATGACAGAGGAAAAACCTTAAGAATATTTGCGATGGATTACGGGGAGGCAACTAATAATGAAGCAAAACTACACGCGTTGAAGCACAGCCTTGAAATTGCGATTCAGGTAAAGGTTAAGAGTCTCCAAGTTGAAGGCGACTCAAAATTGGTGGTGGATATGGTAAGGCAACTGCAACAGAAAAAACCAGCAGAAAAAATAACTAAGAGTTGGAGAACAGCATGGCTGATCGGCGAAATAGGAAAGCTACTTACAAAAATAGATTATCTGATCCCCACCCATGTAAGACGCTCAGGCAACCAACTGGCAAACTGGTTAGCGAACTGGGGCATTCATAACAAGGGAAAGTTGATAGACAACGAAGGAATGGAGATGTTGCTCCTGGAGGAGCGCGAACAGTTACAACAACTTCTCGACATCGATAAGGGTGGCCATGGCAATTTCGAGGAGAACGGCCAGGAAAGCCTAGTACATGGTAGATGCGGGGAAAGATCATAGCAGGTGGGGATGGACAGTATAATCATGAAAACAGACAAGGGTGGTACAAGTGACAGAGCAGGGCAGCTGAAGCGCCAGGGAAGGATAGGGTCACTTGACGCGGAAGAAGAGAAAATCGAGATGTCATTAAGAAATGAATTGGAGGGAGTGTGGGGAGTCGGGACAAGAGGTCGCGTAGGGATGGCAAGTGGCATTAGTGGTACACAAAGGGTACGGTAGGAGCAACCGAGATAATGTAGTAGTTATGATGAGTAAAGGAGGTCAGACGGGTAGGGGAAAATCCCGAGGAAGGGATGCAGTGATGAGAGCAGGGAAATCAAACGGATAGGTGAAGGTAAGGACGAAAGGATGAAGGGGATTATACAAACAAGGGCATGAGGTGGCAGCAGGAGTTTACATGCATCATAGCATGAAGCAAGAAGGAACAATGAAAGGTGGTTGCAAGGCGCAGCGATCAGCCCATAGCTCCGGTACCGACGAGGAAAGGTGGTATGTATATTCACTTCCCTATTGTGCAACCCTCGAGATAGTTAGAGGTAGAAACTTCTGTTATTTCTCAGAGATTTCCAGGAAAAGGAAGTCATTAGCCAGTAGTAGGAAGGGAGGAGGCTATCCCGGAAATGGGAAGAAAAACCTTTACCCCATCAGAGAAGATGGTGTTTGAGGTAGAGAGTAACATAGACTTCAGCGGAGGGAAAAACCCAAGTCCAGGAAAAATCGGTGGCTGGGGAGGGTAGCTAAGTCGGGAAAAGAAGGGTTCCCTACTGGCCGTAGGAACCATATCCATGTTTGATACCCTAGAAAATCCCAGAAGGCTATGAGAAGAACTCCACCAGTTTACAGGTGGGAAAGTAGTTTAACCCATCAGTCAGGGAGACGAGGCATGATGGCGTCTTACACAGATAGCCACCAAGAGGGAAAGCAAGGGAAATCCAGAGAAATAGATGGGTGTGAGGGTAAACGGTCGACTTGCAGGGCAGGTCATGGAGTGGTCTGGGACCTCGTGGCAAAAGAACAATCGGGAACATCAGTCTAATGCAGGGGGGTAAGTGAGTGGGTTGAAGTAGAATTTTGAATCATTGGTACTGACTTGTGGTCTGTTGTCTTGATAGGTAGGCAAGACACAATCAAGAAAAGATTCCAGGAAAACAACAAGATGGCTCTGAAGAAAGAGAAACAAGTTCGGACCCAGGAAGAAGGATCGAGCAACAACCCAAAGCGAAGAGGAGGGCAACCAGAGTCAGAAAAAAGCATGTACATGATCAATGCTTATATGGCCAAGAATTCCCCTAAAATTCGAAAACAAATAAATAAGTGGGAACGAGAGCTGAGAACCATTAGCACGAACAAAGAGATTCCCCAAGGGGAATGGGAGGATTTGGATCCAGACCCAAGAAATACCAGGAGCCGCAACTCACTATTTAACAAGTCGATCCAACATTATTGGATTATGAAGCACGTGGTAGCCCGTGCTATGGAAATGAACCAGGCAGTCCAGGAGAAAGAAGAGGAGGAAAGAAAGCAGAGAGAGGAGCAGCTAAGGAGCTAGAAAATGGATGAACTAGAAAATTTAAAGTCCATACTCCTGAAAGAAATAGCGGTGGTCCAGATACAGGCAGCGAGCAATAATTTGATGCTGGGAAAAATGGAACAAATGATGCAGGAAATGAAATGGGTTCTGGAGCAGAAGAATGTGAATCCAGGGTCAAGTGCCATGGCACCCACACCGGTTAATTCGTGAGACGAGGAATGATGAAGCTGGGTTCTTAGATAGTTTTGTTTAAAATGTTTTTAGAAATGAACTGTGTCTGGTTGTTCTGTTATAAACTAATAGATAGAATAGTTAGTAGTATTTGAAAGAATAGATATGATAGTGTCAAGGAGAAAAACATTTTCAAATTTTGGTCTGGGTATAATGCTGATAGGTGGAGGCCTGGTTTCCTGCGAGCAGGCTAGCCACTTGAACATAAGTTTGATGTACAAATTTTTGTTATTGTAATATAGAAAGAAGTAATGCCTATGTTCACAAAAAAAAAGAAAAATATGTATAATATGATAATTATTATTACCAGTAAAAATTCACTCATGGATTTAGCAAATCCATTAATCTAGTAAATTGTAAAGAGAGATTAAATATGTTGAGGTATAAACCTTTTTTTAGTAAAAGAAAATTGAAAAATGGTTATACCTAAATATTTGATTAAGATGCATCTCTACCAATGTACATGTAAATGTTTTAACCATAATAATTCTAACCATAATTTTAAATTTTTTAATCATAATAATTTATATTTTTAAAAACTTCTGTGTATAAAATTTGTCTCTTTTCGAATGATACCATCTATATTGTTGAGATTCAAATGTTTTGTTTATAAATCACATTATCTACATTAAAGTATTTTTTTATCTTATATTTTAAATAGATATCAATATTACTTAATCTTTTATATTAATATATTTTATTTAAGAGTTTTTATTATTAATATTTTTTAAAATCTATATATTAATTTTATATTAAGAATTAAATGAATTTTGGTTGTCTCTCTTATTAATATGAAGGTTAAATCAAATACTTAAGTTTTTTTAGCTCAATCTTTTTAGATATTAAAATCTTATGTGGGTGAAACATTTGATATTGAAATGCATTAGTTAAAATACATATTCAAATAATTTATTTAATTAACATGCATATTCAAATCGTGTATTAAAATATTTTTAGAAATATAAAAATTATACATTTTGTTGGTATGATTAAAATAAAAATACAATGTTTTTCATTTTTTTTAATTATGGCACATTTTATAACCCAATAGATTGAGCAAGGAGGGGCATTTTATACCCTAGTGTGAGAGCCACCTATAATTCCTTTCATGCTCAACATGGAGTTGACAGTGTCTCTTTTAAAATAAAAAATAAATAAAATCTCCTTTAAAATAAAAATAAAATATTCTCTAAATAGAAAAATAGTATCAACTATAATAAAGAAACATAAATGAATGTGTACATTTAATTAACTTTAATTAAAATCATTAGAGAAGATTACTAATACCAACGTCAGTATGGTAACTCGATTTGTTGTTGATATTAGTCTAATTTGGTAAAACTATTTAACTAACTCTTAGCCATAAATTAAATATTGCGATGTCCACATAAACTTTAAAAAGAGTTAAAATAGTTATAAGTAAAAAAAAAGTTAAAATGTTTAAACTTTATACTTTTCAAAAATATTTCAACACAACATTTAAATAAACTACTTGAAAATATTTATTTGGATCTCTACTTCATATCTATCTCTATATATAAAAATAAAATGTTAAAATAAAATATTTTAATGTTCTATATAATAAAAAATTCAATACTGTAATTGAAAATTTAAAATTAAAATAAAAAAATATTGAGTTTCAAAGGGAAATGTGTAACTTATTCAATTTTTATTATAAAAATAATATGTGATATTCCAAAATCTCTGTAATAATAAAAAAAAATCAATAAAGATCATTAATACAATATTTTAATATTCAAGATTAGTTAATATTGACATATACTTAAAAATATACTAATAATTAAAAAAATAAATTAATATGGAAACTGTAGTCCATAGATAAAATATCTCTATGCACATGTTATATAAAATATTTGACTGTAAGTATGTATATATTATATATTATTTCAAAAAACATGTATATATCATATAAAACAATTGAAAAAAATAAATTTGTAATAACTAAAATGTTTGAAGTACTTCACTATTTTACATTTTGATCCCTTTTTAGATCTATTTATTTGGGTCAATTTTTCAATTAATTCAAAAAAAAAAAATTATATTTACCAGTTTAAGTTACATACTCTACCTTGCATTCAAAAATCAATTTTAAACAAATAAAAGTTTATATATATATATTCATTGAGATCTATTAAGGGATTAGAGGGATGCAATTTTTTTTTTCAAATTTTACTCTCTAAAAGATATTTTCATTTAAAGAAATTTGATCCGACTTGGTGCATGCTAGAAGTGTGGTTAAGATGGATTTAGATTGGTTTAATCATTTTGTTTCATTTTAAAATTAATATAAAACTATGTTACTTCACATATTTCTTTTAGACTCGGTTGTAATATTGAGCACAATGAATTGGTACTTTATAATACTTCTAATTAAAACTAATCAAATATATATATCTATCTTTATTTTTTTGTGATAGTCCTTTTTTTAATTAAAAATATATTATATTTAGTTCTTAGAAACATGTTATCATTATATAGTAATTGAAAAAAAAATTTGCAATAATAAAAGTTGAAGTACTTCACTATTTTACATTGAAGCCTTTTTTTGAATCTTATTTATTTGGGGGTCAATTTTTCTATATTCAACAAAGTTTTTTTAGACTTAAAAGTTTAAGTTACATACCCTGCATTACATTCAAAAATCAATTTTAAACGAATAAAAGTTTATATATATATATATATTGAGATCTATTAAGGGATTAGAGGTATGCAATTTGTTTTTTCAAATTTTACTCTCTACAAGATATTTGTACTTAAAGAAATTTGATCCGACTTGGTACATGCTAGAAGTGTGGTTAAGATAGATTTATATTGGTTTAATCGTTTTGTTTCATTTTAAAATTAATATAAACTAGTGTTACCTTCATTTTTTAGACTTGGTTGTGAACTATTAAACCAATAAATTGGTATTCTTAATATGACTTTAATTAAAACTAATCATATATATATTTTTGTGATAATTTTTTTTTTAATTAGAAAATATTTTATTTTTATTTTAAAAAAGTTGAGCACGCAAATCTCACCTTCCCTCATACTCTTTACTCTTTATGATGCAATTATTTTTAATGAGTTATAAAATTAAAATAAGTTTCTTACTATGGGTGTTTAAATAATGAATTAGTGAATTTAAATTAGTGAATGATGTTTTTCATTATTTATTAGTTTGGAGTAGTAGCCTGTGGTCGAAGATATATTGATATCTAAGCCTTTAAAATATCAGCTTAACTCTTAATACGGATGGGTTTTTTAAGTGTTGGCCAAACAAGTTAAATTCTTTAATAATATTGAATTTTATTGTGTAAATGGACTGAAAATCATGTTTTGGAAAAAAAAACTATAAAATTTTAAAAATCTAAGCATTATATAATTTAAAATTTTTAAAAAGATATAGTCTAATTTACAGAGGAAATGATTTATTTCACTACAATTTTTTTGATTAATTTTAACTAAAATAAGATAGAGATTTTTAAAAACTTAAGTTTAAGTTGTTTAATTTGTAAAATTTGAGTGTCTCAAGATTTTCTATGGTGTGAATCTATTTATACATTCAAAAATATATTTTAAGCAATAAAAAATCACAATTTTACTTGAAATTATATTGTTAGGTTAAGTTTTTTCAAATTAAATTTTCCAATTTTTTTTAAAAAAAAATTATTCTCTTTAAACCACTAAGTGAAGATCAAGTTGCCATTACATCAATATACCTCATCATCATATAAAATTAAATCCAGTAAAATGAATAACAACTATTTTACCAACTTAAAATCCAGTAAAAAAAAATAATAACCATTTTACCAACTTAATTCTAATTAACGTTAAATTTTACCATAAAAATAGATAGCAAAATTTATATTTAAAATATATTTTTATAAAATAGGAAATACCATTAAAAACTAAAAATGAATACTCGAAATACCTCGCAATCCTATGAATATTGTAAATACATCACAATGATACAGAAATCCATTCCATTATTAAGATATACTTTAGTTTGCTTGCATAACAGATCCACTTACTCAATCCTGTTGGAAGTTTACGAAAAATTTCATAATAGACAGACAAAAAAAACGCTTTTTTTTTTACTCTGTTTCTGCACAGAAAACTCGAAAAAATTGTTTTCTGGATATGGTGTTGCAACAACACAGTTTGGTGTACTCTGTTTTTGCACAGAAAACTCGAAAAAATTGTTTTCTGGATATGGTGTTCCAACAACACAGTTTGGTGTTGAAGCAACTGTGAATAACACTCTGTTTTGTTTTTAACACAGTAAACAGAAAATTGCTTACTGGAAAAAGTGTTGCAACAACACAGTTTGGTGTTGCAGCAACATAGATTTGGTGTTGCAGCAACAGAAAAATTTATGAGAATTTAAAAACAATACTCATTAACACTGAAACTCGTGTAACAGCAACAAAAAATTAAATTGTATTCATAAACAGTAACTCAGCTGATACAAATTCGTCTTCCTCTTGACATAGCGATAACAACAGTAACACTTCAGTGACAGAAACCAATTTTCTTTATCTCAGAAAATTATAGGTTCTGCTGTGAGTTTACAGAAGAGACTCTCTATTCAGTGTTCTAACCTTTACAGGTTCTGCTGTGCATTTACAGAAGAGACTTTCTATTCAGTCTTCTAACCTTCTCTCTTTAAAAACAGAAATGTTGTTCATTCTTTTAAAAAACAGAACTGCTGTTAATTACATTTATAGGGAAAAAAAACATATTTGAGTAACCAATAAAATAACCAAAATATCCTGTAACGCTTATCTGCGTATTGAATACAGAAGCGGTGATGCCTTTATGACTGAAAACAAGTCGGGGGTTGCAAGGGAATTAAATTCTTTGAATTTAATTCACATTAATGTACAAAATATCAAGAGTGACTTTGCGCCATTGAACACCCTGTAATATCAGATTTGTGTCCAGCTGTTTATGTTGTAGTTGGAATTAAATTCCAACAAATCCCATCAATATTAAAATATACTTTAATTTACTTTTGTAACATATCGACTCCGTATTATTTTGAAGATTATCAATTATGTAGATAATGATACTTTTATTTACTTTTGTAACATATCGACTCCGTATTATTTTGAAGATTATCAATTATGTAGATAATGACACATTTATGTGTACGTGTCATATAGGCTTATTCCTTATCTTATTTATTATCAATTAGATATGATAGATTTCTATGTACGTGTGGTATAGGCTTATCCTTATCAGTTTGGGGTTTGTGCTCCGCTGGCAATCATTCTGATCTGTGATAGATTCCTGTGGAATTATGATGGATGACTTCTTCGTCCTCACTTTGGAATTTTTGCTGATCTATGATAGATTTCTTTGCAATTATAGATTCCAAGGCTTCTTCGTCCTCACTTTGAAATTTGTGGTTGCCTTGTTGCAATCTTTCTGATAGGTTTGTTTTAAGTTGTTGCTCTATTGTTTTACCATTCACATTTTAATAGGCCGGCGCTTCATATTCTGGTGGGGAGCGGAACCCCGGCTGACGATTACAGAGCCTGAGCTAATCAAAGAACTTCTCTCTGCAAAGAACGTCCTCTCCTATGGAAAATCCCAATTGCAACAAAAGGGTGTGGAGGACTTCATTGGGAAAGGCCTGTTGATGGCTAATGGGCAAGACTGGGCAAATCAACGGCGTGTTATAGCTCCTGCCTTTCACCAAGAGAACCTCAAGGTACTTTCATTGCAATTGCAACCATATTTCTCTATGCAACTGTAGATGTATTGACTAGCAAAATTAGATATGGCAAAAAGCTAGGCTGTGGAAAAGAATAGAGAAGGCAAAAAAATATACAGGCATATATCCAGAAAAAATACATGTTTTTGCAGTTATCAATCTGGATTTATTTGTTGGCTTCTGGATAATGGCAATGTAGTAAGTCAATGCTTCTTTGCATGTGCTTAAATCTAGGGATGTGTCTGTTTGCTTTGGGGAGATTGATCTCTCCTGTTAAAAGATCAACGCTCCAGTGCATTTAGTGGCATATGCTTAAATC